>BQNB010055945.1:0-16535 GCA_026074375.1 Tanacetum coccineum
TTGTTAACTTATACACAAGCCTTGCAAGTTTGTACTTTTGGTTTGCATGTAAACATTACATGTTGACGGGGTTTTGATATAAACGTTAATGTATAAAGTCCGTTTTATAATAACGTTATAGACGGTACGTTAAATAGATAACATATGGTAAAATGAAGTTTAAAATATATTGCTTGACACATTATAACGTTTACTTGCTATAAACGTTGATGAAATTAGCATTGGTAGGTTGTGTGAGCTCGTTTACTTTTGTAATGTAAGTTACTTTACATTAGGGATGGAATAAAGCAAAAATCTTTCCATGAAAATTGTTGCATCTAATTTAATAGATAGATAATTACACTGATATAAATTGCATCTAATTTAATAGATGGATAATTACACTGATGAAAATTGCATCTAATTTAATAGATGGATAATTACATAGGGAAAAATTATAAGTTGTTATAGTCTCCCAACCTTAAAGAAATCTCATCCCGAGATTTAGTTGGATGTTGGAGTGATGTTTGAAAATAGATGTGGATATTTGGCACGAATTTGATCTTCGCGTTCCCACGTAAATTCTGGTCCTCTTTTAGAGTTCCATCTTACTTTGACTGTAGGAATACGACTTTGTCTCAGTTGCTTGACTTCTCGATCCATAATTTCTATTGGTTCTTCCACAAAGTTGAGTTTGTCATCGAGCCAAAGCTCTTTCATTAGAATGACGAGGGATTCGTCAGATAGGCATTTCTTTAGATTAGAAACGTGGAAAGTATTGTGGATATTACTGAGTTCTTCAGGAAGCTCAAGTTTATATGCCACTGGGCCGACCCTTTTAAGGATCTTAAATGGTCCAATGTATCGGGGGTTAAGCTTTTTTCGCTTTCCGAATTGGATGACACCTTTCCTAGGTGACAGTTTTAACATAACACGATCTCTAACTTGGAATTCCAAAGGCTTTCGCCTTACATTGGCATAACTCCTTTGTCGATCTCTTGCAGCTTGCAAGCGTTGTCGGATTTGTACTATCTTTTTGGTGGTTTCATGGATTATCTCTGGTCCCGTGAGTTGGACATCTCCAACTTTGGCCCAGCAGATAGGTGATCTACACTTTCGACCATAAAGTGCCTCGAATGGTGCTGCCTTAATACTGGCATGGTAAATGTTATTGTAAGAAAATTCTACCAATGGTAAGTGTCTCTCTCGTCCTTTTCCAAAATCTATAACACGGGCTCGAAGCATATCTTCTAGTGTTCGGATGGTTCTTTCACTTTGTCTATCTGTCTGTGGTCCACTTAATGTTTTGGGTAGTTTTGTAACGAAGTCCATTGTTATGCTTATCCATTTCCATGTAGGAATCTCTGGTTGTATCAGTAAGCCGGATGGCTTCTGACATTCTGCTTTAACTCTAGAGCATGTTAAACACTTGCCAACATATTCAGCGACATACTATCTGTCTCTTGGGTAGGGATAAAATGTGCAGATTTGGTAAGACGATCAACAATGACCCAGATTGTGTCATGTCCGCTTGATGTTTTGGGAAGTTTTATGACAAAATACATTGTTATTCTTTCCCACTTCAACATAGGAATCTCTGGTTAAACCAGTAAGCCGGATAGATTCTGACATTCTGCCTTAACTCTAGAACAATTCAAGACATTTTTGCCAACAAATTCAGCATGAATTCCTCATGTTTATGTCCCCAATAGAGTTTCTTTAGATCTTGATACATTTTGTTAGAGCCTGGGTGAATGGAATATTTTGATTTATGAGATTCATGCATGATCAAGTCCCTCAGATTACGAAAGAGTGGTAACCAGCTTTGGTTCTTAATACAATAAGTTCCATTAGATGCATTTTCAAATGCTTTTATCCAACCCTCGAAAGTTCTCAGCCTTTGATAGTTACTCTTGAGTGCACAGTTTGAGCTTTGAGAAATTTTGTATGGTAAGTTTGGATGAATGGTCCATAGACAAATGATCTAACTCGGAGGTTTCGCTTTGGTCCTTTCGGCTTAAGGCTTCTGCTACACATTTGCCTTGTCCAGGTGATGATAATGATCTCACGATCATAACTGCACGTAATTCTAACCACACGGCGTTGTCCTCATGTCAAGTCTTTCTGATCCAAGGATGTGCTGAACGACTTTTAATGATCTTGAACATAGTGCATTTGGTGCCATACAGATTGGTCCTAAATTTTAAGAGCGAAACACTACTGCTCCTAATTTTGAGATAATAAATGGTATAGGTTTTTCTTACATTAGTCATTAAGTATGTCGAGATGCATATCTAATAGACCGTGCTCTCTTTGCATTAACATTGCTCCCAGACCTTGATGGGATGCATCACAGTAAACAACAAAATCGTCATTTCCTTTTGGTAATGCTAAGATCGGAGCTTCACATAGCTACTGTTTTAGCAGTTGAAAAGCTGATTCTTGGTCTTCACCCCGGATATACTTCTTGTTTTTTTGGGTTAATTCAGTCAAAGACTTTGCAATCTTTGAGAAATCTTTGATAAATCTCTGATAATAGCCGGCGAGTCCTAAGAATTGACGTATTTCTGTAGGTGTAGTAGGAGATACCCAATTCTTTGTTCAATCTTGGCGGGATCAACATGAAGTCCTTGACTATAAATCAAATGTCCAAGAAATTACACGATACGAATCCAGAAATCACACTTGGAACTTGGCATACGATTTCTCTTTTCTGAGTAATTCCAAGATTATTCTCAGATGTTTTGCGTGTTCTTTTTCGTTACAAGAGTAGATGAGAATATCATCGATGAACACTATCACAAATTTATCCAAGTATGGTTTACACACACGATTCATGAGATCCATAAATACAGCAGGCGCGTTAGTTAAACCAAATGGCATCACTTGAAATTCGTAGTGTCCGTATCTTGTTTTGAAAGCAGTCTTATGAATATCTTCATCCCTTACTCTCAGTTGATGATAGCCTGATCTTAAGTCAATCTTTGAGTAGATACTCAAACCTTAAAGTTGATTGAACAAGTCATCGATTCTGGGTAATGGGTAACGATTCTTTACAGTAAGTTTATTCAACTCCCGATAATCGATACACATTCTGAAAGATCCGTCTTTCTTTTTAACAAATAAGACAGGAGCTCCCCAGGGTGAAGTACTTGGTTGTATAAAACCTCGGTCTGCTAACTCTTGAAGTTGGTTAGATAGTTCCTGCATTTCTGAAGGAGCTAATCTATAAGGTGTGCGGGCTACAGGTGCTGCTCTTGGAATTAAATTGATTTGGAATTCTACTTGATGAACGGGAGGAAGGCCAGGTAGATCTTCAAGAAAAACTTCTGGGAATTCTCTAACTACTAGGATATCTTCCAGTCGTTTCTTATCTGGTTTCTTTTTCATTACTTGGGCTACGAAAACTTGACATCCTCTGGATATATACCTTTTGGTTTTTATACAGGATATGAGGCTTAGTCGAGTTTTACTTCGATCACCTGGATTATTAAAATTTCACCGTTGATGGGAATGTGGATGATTTTCTCATCACAGATAATTCTGGCATGATACTTGGATAACCAATCAATACCAACGACAACGTCAAAACTACCGAGTTTAATCGGCATGAGATCGATTTTGAAAGATTGATTTAGCAAGGTTAGGGTGCTACCCTGGATAACGGTGTTTGTGCTTACTAGATTTCCGTCAGCCATTTCGATAGCCTAAAAGGTATCTATTGTAATAGGCGGGATATTTAGCACAGAGGCAAGAGATATGGATATGAAGCTTTTATCGACTCCGAAATCAAATAATACTCTAGCTAAATGTTGGTTTAGGAGAAACATACCCGTAACTACGTTCGGGTCTTGATGAGCATTCCTATCTCTTAGCATGTAGGCTCTTCCCTGGGCATTGATGTTGGTCTTTCGGCATTGATTTGTATAATGCCCTTTCTCTCCACAGGCATGACAAATAACTGTCACTAGTAGCTGATTACTTCTAGTGGTTGGCCTCTTGTTTTGACAGTTCTTAGTCAAATGGCCTACCTTGTTGCAAGTATTACACATAACAGTACAAGGTCCTGTGTGATGTAGATCACATCTTCTTCATAATGGGAGGTTTCCAGCGTACCTATTGTTCTCAGCAGGAGTGGCAGCATAAGCTTTGACAGCTTCTTGCCTTCTGTTTTGTTGTGGTTGGTGATTATTATAGTGGTTGGTGTTGGTGTTGCGGTAGTTGTTTGTTAGGAATTCACTTTACGTGACGACATTTACGAAATTACTATTGTTTACCATATCACCACACACAGGGACTAGTATAGTCAATATAGGATTCTTATGTAATGTGTGGTGGTATAAATACCCCTCTATGGCTTCCATGGAGGGGTTGAGTCTTTTGTATCTTTCACATTTTATCAAGTTTACTTTCTCTTTCTACTCTCTCTCACTAAAATGGCTATCATGTGGTTTGACTCACCAAGACCACCGGATCATAGTTTACGTGTTTTTTTTTCAATTGGTATCAAGAGCCATGGAGTTGTGTGCTTAGTTTTTTGTGTTTAAGTGTTTCTTTTGGTTCGTTGGTTTTTGCAAAAATCGTCCTTTATATTATTCTTTTTATTCCAAAGCTATTGTGTACACTATGGAATTATTTACCTTGGTAAATCGTAATCTAGTATCTTTAAGATATTATGTGTATCAAGATTAAATCAAGAAAAATATCATTTTGTTACATTTTTGTGTTCGGAAAATCCTACAAAAGAGCAAATCTTGATTTAATTTTTTGACTGAAAACCTTAATGTGTTTTCAAATTTTCTTGTTCCTATAGGTTTAGTAACACTAGTTATACAAGTATTTTTGCAAAACAATCATCAAAAAGGTGTGTTTTTGTGTTTTTAAGTTTTTGGGTTTCGTAGTAGTGGAAGTCGAACAACTGAAGTCGAACAACTGAGTCGAACAACTCAAGTCGAATAACTGAGTCGAACAACTCAAGTAGAACAACTGAGTCGAACAACTCAAGTCAAACAACCTGAACCGAACAACTTACTTCAGTGGAAACTGAACAAATCCACTTTAGTTAAAACCAAACAACTCCACTTTAGTTGAAATCGAACAACCCCACTCTAGTTGAAACCGAACAACTCAACTTGTGTGGAAACCGAACAACTCAACTAAGTGAAAACCGAACAACCTTATTTCAGTAGAAACCGAACAACCTTGTTTCAGTGGAAACCGAACAACCCTACTTCAGTGGAAACCGAACAATTCACCAATTGAAACCGAACAACTCAAGTCTTTCAAAATTACACGGTTTATTTCGTTGACTTGTAAAATCCCGTGAAACATTAACTTATTTTTCCCGGTTTTGTCAAGAATTGTAAAATCCCGTGTAGTTTCATAAATTAAAACACTTAAAAGACAACTTAATTAAACACAATTACTTTCTACCACCGTCCGATCAACCAAGTAATCATTTAATATATACATTTCTCAATGACGACTCTTGCTGACAAAGCTATCCTTTCGGGTGCTGACAATCGTCCACCCATGTTGGAAAAGGATATGTACGATTCTTGGAAAAGCATAATGGAACTATACATGCTAAATAGACAAAATGGACGAATGATCCTTGAATCCGTTGAAAGTGGTCCACTCATTTGGCCTTCAATTGTGGAAAATGGAGTTACAAGGCCAAAGAAATATTCTGAGTTATCTGCTACAGAAGCACTTCAAGCTGATTGTGATATCAAGGCAACTAATATCATTCTCCAAGGACTACCACCTGAAGTCTATGCATTGGTTAGCAATCATAAAGTCGCCAAGGAACTTTGGGAAAGAATTCAACTTCTCATGCAAGGAACTTCATTGACGAAACAGGAAAGGGAGTGTAAGCTTTATGATGAATTCGATAAGTTTGCTTATAAGAAGGGGGAATCACTTCGTGAATTCTACTTGAGATTTTCACTGCTACTCAATGACATGAACATTTACAACATGAAACTGGAACAATTTCAAGTGAACACAAAGTTTTTGAATACCCTTCCTCCTGAATGGAGCAAATTTGTGACAGATGTCAAACTGGTTCGAGATTTGCACACAACTAACATCGATCAGCTTCATGCTTATTTGGGACAACATGAATTTCATGCAAATGAGGTTCGTTTAATGCATGAACGCAATTCAGACCGCTTGCTTTGGTTGCAACTCATCAGATGACCCAGTCTCCTTATCAAACTCATCAAAATTCACACCAAAACACTCAATTTCAACCACAAGTTTCATCATATCAGTCTCCACAGTATGGTTCACCTTATCAGTCTCAACAATACTCAACTCATCAATCATCAACACCTCTTTCAATCACTTATCCATCCAATGATTTATCAGTCATCAATTCACCAAAACATCTAATTCCTCCATCATTATCCTATACCTTAATTGGAATATCCTCCCTCAGTTGATCAATAATCTAAATTTTCCCAACAAGAATCAGGTTTAATTGTTCCAGAAAGGTGATGATCCCATTGATGCCATCAATCACATGATGTCATTTTTTACTGCTGTCGTCACTTCCCGTTATCCCACTACCAATAACCAGCTGAGAAACTCATCAAACCCTAGGCAACAAGCTACCATTAATAATGGAAGAGTAACATTACAACCAATTCAGGGGAGACAAACTTCTGTAGCTGCGGGTACTTCAAGGACTTATACTCCAGGAGCAAGTGGAAACAATTCTGGAAAACAAAGAACAGTTATCTGCTACAACTGCAAAGGGGAAGGCCACATGTCCAAACAGTGCACCAAACCAAAGAGGAAAAGGGATGATTCGTGGTTTAAGGATAAAGTGTTGTTGGTTCAAGCTCAAGCAAGTGGTCAAATTTTACATGAGGAGGAACTCGCATTTTTGGCAGATCCAGGAATTCCAGAAGGTCAAGCCACACAGACTGTAATAACTCACAATGCTGCTTATCAAGCTGATGATTTGGATGCATATGACTTTGACTGTGATGAACTTAACACTGCCAAAGTTGCTCTCATGGCAAATTTATCTCACTATGGTTCAGACGCTCTTTCTGAGGTACACAATCATGATAATGTGAATAATGATATGACTAATCAAGTTGTGCAGGCTATGCCGTCTTTTGAACAGTCAAATGTTGTGAACCATTTAAAGACTGAAATAACTAGTGATAGCAATATCATTCCTTATTCTCAGTATCTGATTGAATCATAACAGGTAGCTGTTCAAAATTCTAACTCTTCTGCACAACAAGATGATTTGATATTATCTGTGATTGAACAACTAAAAACCTAAGTAGTTTATTGTACCAAGACAAATCTGGAAAATAAAAGTGTCAATGATAATTTAACTGTTCAGCTTGAAAGATATAAGGAACAAGTCAAAGTGGTGAAAGAAGGACAAAACATTAATTTAAAGAGTCAAGATAACGTTTTAGATTCATGTGCACAGTCTGTAAAGATTGATCATCTTAAACGAACTCTTTCATAACATTTAAAAGAAAATGAATCTTTATTGAAAATGGTTACAATTCTCAAAAATGATTTTAAGAAAGAAGAATCTAGAAACCTTGATAGGGAAATAGCCTTAGAAAAGCATATCAAACACCTAGATAATATCATTTTTAAAAGAGATCAATCTGCACAAACTGTTCACATGTTGACGAAACCTTAGTTTTTCTATGATAATACCACTAAACAAGCTCTAGGTTTTCAAAATCCTTTCTATCTGAAGAAAGCTCAGGAGTTGGAACCTATGCTATATGTTGGTGATATAATTCAGAAAATCAATCCTATTGTAATCCCTAACTCAGAAGAGACCTTAACACTTGCTGAAGAGAGTCGTTTAAAAATGCTTTTAAAACATAAGGATGATATGATGCAAGAAAAGATAAAACAAATTGATACCACACCAATCAATTATGCTGCTCTTAATAAACTTTATAAATATTTTGAAACACGGTTTGTTCCACAAACTAAATTATCTGCTGAACAAGCCTTTTGGTCGCATAACTTTGTGAGTTCCTCAAAACCCGATCTTTCTGATAGACCCACCAATGTTGAGGTTCCTAAAGAACTTCCAAAAGTCAGCATGGTTAATACGAGTTTGAAGAAACTTAAATACCATCTTGCTAACTTTGATGTGGTAGTCAAAGAAAGAACCACGCCCACAGCTATCACTGAGGGCACGTGGGGTTTCGAACATACAAAAGCTTATTTTAGGGATGAAATAATTCCATTTGTAAAAGCTCTGAAGGAAATATTTAGTACATTCAACCAACAATTGATTGATGAACTTGCTGAAGTCCAAAGTGTCTTCTATCAAATGGAACAGGCTGTGGAACAACATCGTGTAGAGTCAAAAACATTTGAAGTTAAAATGAATCAAGCTACATGCCTAATCTTTGCTAAAATTACGAAAATGAACGACTCTTGGAACAAGTGATGAGCAAAGATAATTGTGGAATCTAGATTGTAAAATTCCCCTCTTGGATTTTGCCTCTGTGAATGTGCAAGAATAGAAAGTGTCTTAAACTTGAGACTGAGCTTCAAAATGATTTTGTTGAAAAAGAGATTTACAATAAACTGTTCAAAAGGTTTACCACTCTTGAAAAACATTTCGTTTCGTTAGAAGTTGATACTCAACTTAATCAGGAAATTTTTCAAAGGGACAATTCTATTTCAAATCAAAGTGCTCTAAGTTTTGATTAATTGTTTGAATTAAATGAATTGAAAAGCCCACCTCCAGTCCCAAGAGAAAGACATGGTCCATAAAGAAGTTGAAAAGAGAATAAAATCTCTATAGAAATATGGATAAGGTATAAGATTCAAACAGGACTTAGAAGAGATTAGAAACCATAATATTGAACTGGATCATAGGGTAACAAAGCTTATTTACTAGAGAATGAGCATTTGAAACAGACCTATAAGCAACTTTATGACTCGATTAAACCAGCACATGTTCGATCAAAAGAACAATGTGCTGACTTAACTAATCAAGTCAATCTAAAGTTTTGGTAATTACAACTCTCAAGGATGAATTGAGGAAACTCAAAGGAAAAGATTTAGCTAATAATGAAGTTACACATCATCCTAGTGATCTAGAGATTAATACAGAACCAATAACCCCTAAATTGTTGAACAAAAGGTCAGCTCACTCTGCCTATTATATGCACACTCAGAAGAAGCTCTGCAGTTCTTAAGGATCTAGTCGATCATATTAAAGCAAACTATCCCCTAGATCTAACCTTAGAATCTACATGTAAGTATACTAAACTAATTCAGGAGTTGCTTTCAAAAATCAGTAAAATTTGCCCTAGTATCAACAATTTCGGAGAACAATTAGTGGCTGTGACCCTAATGAATAAAGTCAAAAGAGTTAGATTTACTTAGCCTGTCACATCCTCAAGAAACACAATCACAAAAAAGGCCTCTACATTAAACCTAGCGTTTAACAAACCTATGCTGTCTTCTACAGGAGTAAAACCATCGCTAGCGGATCACAGCCTTCAGGCAATACAAAGAAAGATAAGATTCTGCAAATACAAAGTAGTACTCAGATGAATAAAGTAGAAGCCCACCCTAGGAAAGTTAAATCTAGTTTGAAAAATAAAGATCATGTTGTTTTACGTAAAGGAACAGCTCATGTGCAACATTCCAAGCTTAATGCTAATTTTGAACTTAAATGTGTTAAGTGTAATGGTTATGCGTGTCCCTTAGGAATAGATCTCTGTAGCCTATTAAGGATTGATAGTCCAAAATTTATAATACCTGATGACTATGTAGAAACGACTGATTATTAATATTATGTGTTAAAGGGAGAAATCTTAACAAGCAAGTACTAGAAAAAACAATAAGAACTAAAATAATAACTTTCTATTAATCTGCTTTGAAGTGATTATAGATTAACTAACTAGTGAGATAACGAATTTGCTATGAATATCTGAAGATCATTTTCTAACTAAATGCCAAGAGGGATCCTTTTTAATAGACCAAGGAAAAACCCTAAACAGGCGTTACAAAACACGTACATAATCTTTTTTCCTGCAAATATCTCATACATATCTCATAAAAACAAACGTTACTAAACTATTTTATTATCTACTATCGGAACTAACTAACAGATCAGAGCACATAACATTTTTGTACTTAGTCAGTGACGAACTCTAACTTCAGTACTAACAATTTGTACTGTTGGTACTAAGTATTACAAAAACGTAATTCATAACAATCGCCCTTAAACTTGAATTTGAATCATTTAACTTCATGTTTCTTTTAAACTTCTTTTAACCATAGAGGATGTATCCAAACGACTTTTTAATTATTCTTGATCTTTTAAACTCTAATCATCCTTCTCAACACAACTTTGTCTTTCCTCAGCAACAACAGTCAACATCTTTCAGCGAATCAATCCAACTAAGTTGCTTTGTAGTTTTTGGCAAACTTAGCACCACCCAGCCATAAACGATTTTGATGTTCCTTTAACAGAGGAGCCTTTTGCTCTGGATAGTCTAACTCTTCATTTTAAAAACAATGTGTGTTAATTACCATAAACAGTTATTGGTAAACTGTCACCATCAACGGAATTGTGATGTTTCTTTACCAAATACCGTTTGCATTTTGGACTAGCCAAAGCTTCATTGCAAAAAACATGGTGCATCGATAAACCATATAGTTTTTTAGCAAACTATCAGCTATCACCAGATTTGATTAGTCGTTACATGAACTTTTGATTCAAGGACTATAGCCAACTCTTAAACCATGAAAGCTAGGTGAGTTGAGAACCCTTAACAATTTTTGTGCTAGAATGTCAACCATAAATGGATTTGAGAAGTCTTTACCACAAGTCGTTTGCTTATGGACTAGCCAGTTCTTATGCCTATTAAGCATGGTGAACCGATGACCATTTGTTGTGTGGATTTGACACCAACACTCAAAGATCCTCCTCATCTCCATCAAAGTCTTCAGGTTCTAACTCTGCAAGTACTTCATGATAAATCTAATCACTCTAATGCCAAGTACTGTCTTGCTTCAGACTCTAACTTTAATTTCATCATTTGCGACCAGACTTTCCCTTTCTCAAAGATACTTCTTTTCTACAAGCATATGAATGACTAATCCTGTCTCAGTCACTAAGGTATGTACCCCTAAAGAACCATGTAGCTTCCAACTCACTATATTCCAATCCTGCTATGAATTCCAAAACTTATTTTCATCATCTGGGTTGAACATAATCATCAAATCTCCCCAAAGTACTCTATCAAAACCTTCAGGTATCTCATCTTGATATCTGTCCATTACCAGTTGATACACAGCATTCAAATCTTCTCTATCAAATATGGAAAGCACCTTCATCAAAGTACTAAAGTATCTCTTTTATCCATTACTTCTAATCACCACATTTTGATTAATCTCTTCTAAGTGTTCAGCTTTATCAGCCTATGGTTTATTTCCAAGACACTCTGTTTTCCAATCTTTGATAGGATATTTCCTGTCAAGTATTTCATAATCTACTTCATTTTCCTTATCTGGAACTATAGTTAAGTGTAATCTCAGTTCATCATTCTCTTTCTCACTATCATCTTCAGAAGTATTTTGTATGAATCTTCTTTTTCTTGACTTCATCTTTTTCCTAGTTCCAAGTTTTCTCTTTTTGGTACTTTCTTCTTCTTTACTCTCCTCCTGAACTTCTTCTTTACTTTCCTCCTTGATCACTTCACTTTTAGAGGAATCAATTCCCTTTTCATTCATCCTTTTGATCTATCTTTCATCTTCAGCAGACCCAATAGAAATAAAATCTTCATCTGACCTCTTAATCTTCTCATACAGAGCTTGTATTTCTTCAAACTTCTTGGTTTTCAGTTTAGAGTGCTTGAAGTTTCCTACATGCTTCAAGTAGGTCATCATTTGATTTCTCAGTTGATTCTTTGTGGGTGGTCTGTTCCTAATGGCCGCTGATCTCTGTTGAGCAAGGAATTTTCTTTGAGCAGCAATTGTGTCATGAAGGAACTTTGCTCTTTCTTCTATTGTAAATTGTTCTCTTTCTTGTTCTTGAAGCTTCTCATCAAGAAGTCTATCTGCCTCAATTCTTCTCAGCTTCAGGAATACCATCAGATTCACTTTCAGATTCATCCTCCTCTTCAATTTTCTTCTTTCCTTTGTCTTTTGGATCAATTTTTAGAAGAGGCTTTAATGTCAGAAGTGATCTTGTAGAGGTAGGTTTAGGTCTGTCAGTTTCTTCAATATCCTTCAACTCTACACCTTTCTCCTTTTCTCTAGAAACTGCTTTGGCTTGACTCATGTTGAGAAGAACCTTAGCTATTGTTTCATCATCTCCAAATATTGTAGAAGTAGGTGTTTGAGTGGCTTGAGTAGCACTTCCTTCTCCAGTATGATCTTCAGTACCTTTTCTTTGCTTGTCAGTACTTTCAATTTGTTCATCGGTACCTTCAATTTGCCTGTCAGTACTAACTTTGGATCCATCAGTACTAACTATTGGTCTGTCAGTACTAACTTTCTCCTTGTCAGTACTAACTTTCTCCTTGTCAGTACTAAGTACATCTTCAGTACTAAGTATATTTTCATCAATCTCCTTGTCTTCATCCACTATTTCTCTTGTCCTCCCCACATCCTGAGCATTCTCTGTTTCCATATGATCAACTGTATCTTCAGGAATCTCATCAAATAGAGGATTTCCTTGGACTGAAGATTCACCTTTAGCAAACTTCCTCCCCTGTTTGGATACAGACTCTTTGTGTACCCATTGTTTCTTTGAGGATCTCTTTCTTGCCAATCTTTGCTTCAATGAGATACTTGTCATCCATGCTCTGTGATGTTTGATTACAGGTTTAGCTTGCTTCTTGAGCTTTTTGATCTGAGCCTTCAAGTGTTGTATTTCTTTGGCTTGATCTGAAACCTGTGCACATAAAGAGAGACAAAGATCATAGACACTTTGGAGTGTCAGTTCACCCTCATTCCCTGAAAGGGATTTATCACTGGATGAATGACCTCCAATATTCCCACCAGAAGCTTCTGGAATAGAATCAGGAATGATAGTAGAAGGTGAAGGTCTAGGGGATGGGTCATTCTGATGCTCAATAGGTACTTCACTAGTGTGAGCAGGAGATGAGTCAGTATGAGGCTCAAAAGGTACTTCACTAGTGTGAGCAGGAGAGGGTGTAGGTTGTGCTTCAGATGGTCTTTCTGAATGAGCACCCTCATCCTCAGTTGGTTGTACCAACATAGAAGCAAACAAAGGGGTGACATTCCCTGAGAAATGTTTACCCTTTTTAACCATGAAAGAAAAGACTTTACTAGTTAAAGTATTTACAGGAAAATGATCTAAAGGTACAGGTACATTAGCTAGTTGTTTATCTAAAAAGATAGAAATAAAATGTGGGTACATTACAAACTTCTTCTTAGCATCTAAATGTCTAAGCATACCATCAAAGATTAATTTGGAAAAATTATACTTCTGATTAGATGTCAAACAAATGACAGTAGTGGCAATATTAGTAGGAATTTGATCCCAAGAGGTACTTTTTGAACTAAGAAAATGATTCATTATATGAAATAAAAACCTCCATTGGGGTCAAAACAAAGCTTTATTAAATGTTAACACTGTTAAATCCCCCTCATATCCCATAAGCTGTATAGCATCAAATATAGCCTGATTAGGTAATGAGTCTATCCCATCAGCAATCCATCAAAAGAAGTATAACTTCTTATATGATCCTTCAAGAAGACACAGACTTGCCAGCTACTTTGGCAGTAATGTGCCTAACATTGTTAATTATTTTAGACTTAGCAGACGTCTAAAACTGTTCAACAAATGTAGTAGATACAACATGACTTACAGTGAGAGCATGATGAATGGAACTGCGCTTAAGAAAATCAATGATCTCGTGAAACTCTGCATTCCCTTCAGACTTCTCCAGATACGCGACCATGTTGTGCTTAGGACATGAATCAAGAACAGCCATTGTGGTCGTAAGAGTAATCGTCGTTAAGAGAGATAATAGGGCTTGTAGAGACGAATGTATTTGAGAGAGATTGCATAAAGAACTGTGCAATTGAGATAGGTTTATATAGGTTTAGGAGACCTAATTACAAGGAAACCGTTTCAATTTACACTTTGTAACCTTGGCGGTATTTTTCTTCAACGTCTCTATAACGGTACAAACTTTGCCCAGCGGTACTAAATTTGCACTGTCGGTACTAACTTTGTCCAACCAAAGAATGAACAATGTAGGTATTAGGAGTGCGTCAGTACCATCAGTAACTCTTCTCAATGACTCACTACATCTATCAAACCTCTAAAATGCAATCACATTGGTTAACCTGTTTCTTTATACAAACAATTATACAACCCAGCATATTGCCTCCCCTGTTAACCAATGCAGCTGATGGATTTATCATCCAATGGAACAACCAAGAACTGAAACCTGCTAACATCAAATGCCTTGGTTAGTAGATCAGCTACATTGTCATCAGTGTGGATTTTAAGCACCTGAATTAGTTTCTTTTCATAAGCATCTCTTATGAAGTGTGCTAATACAAGTGCTTTTGTTTTTGGAATGATATACATATTCTTTACATGCAAATAGTGCTTTCATTATCAATGAAGATCTTTGTGTCCAGAAGTTGAACCCATCGTCTAACAAATTAATTTGAATCCACAAAACCTGCCCACAAAAGCTTGTCAGCAGCACATATTCTGCTTCTGTAGTAAAGTAGCCACAATGGTCTGCTTTTGCAATGGCCAAGAAATGAGTCACTTGCCAAGAAATTGACAACACTCCTGATTTGTGGATTTCCTGTCAAGTTTGCTCCATCATATCACTAGCTATTAGGATTCCAGGTCCAAAAGAAGACACTCTAGGAAACCAAAGACCCCAGATTTTGGGTTTTTTCCCTTTAGATACCTAAAAAGTCTCTTGACATAGCGACTTAGATGAGGACTTTGAGTGACCTGAAAACCTAGAACAAGCACAGACTGCAAACATAATATCAGGCCTAGAAGCAGTCAAGTACATTAAAGAGCCAATCATGGACCTATAGAGATGGACATCCACATCACTGGCTTCCTCATCCTTGACTAAAGGCTTCTGAGTCTCAATTGGTGTACTAGCAGTCTTAACATTTGCAAAGTCAAACTTCTTCAGGATTTCTGCAACATACTTATCCTGACTAATAAAGATACCATCTGCTTTCTGTTTGACTTGTAATCCAAGAAAGAAAGTGAGCTCTCCCATTGAACTCATCTGAAATTTACTCTTCATTAATGCTTCAAACTCATCACACCAAGATTTCTTTGTAGACCCAAAGATGATATCATCCACATAGACTTGAACTAGTATGATATCATGTTTGTCCTTCTTTATGAAGAGAGTTTTGTCAATGGTTCCTCTTCTGTATCCATTCTTCAATAAGAAAGTAGATAAAGTAGCATACCAGGCTCTGGGAGCTTGATGTAGCCCATAGAGAGCTTTTACAACTTTGTAGACTTTCTTAGGATATTTAGGATCTAGAAAACCTGGTGGTTGAGACACATATACCTCCTCATCAATTTTGCCATAAAGGAAGGCACTTTTCACATCCATTTGATAGACTATAAAACCCATGTATGAGGCAAAGGCCAAAAAGATCCTTATGGCTTCAATCCTGGCCACAGGAGCAAAAACCTCATCATAGTCTATCCCTTCCTCTTGCCTATGTCCCTGAGCAACTAACCTTGCTTTATTTCTGACAACAACTCCTCTTTCATCTTTCTTATTTCGATAAACCCACTTTGTGCCAATAGCCTTCTTCCCAAAAGGCAGATCTACAAGTATCCAAACTTTCTGTATCTCGAACTGCAGCAATTCTTCTTGCATAGCATCAACCCAGCTTTCATCTTCAAGAGCTTCTGAAATCTTCTTGGGTTCATGTTGAGACAAGAAACAAGCAAATAAACAATGATGAAAGTCTTTATGGTTAGTTCTCTTTTGCTTTTGAACATAGCTAACAAAAGCATGAGCTCTAAAACTTGTATTTAGATTTCTTCTTGTTTGAACTACTGAGGTTAGATCTCCTAGAATAAGAGCTAAAGGATGAGAGGAGTGAATCCTTGATGTGGGAATAGGACTAACATTCACAACACTTTCCAAGTTAGTGAAGTCAGCCACTGCACCCTCATCATCATAAGATGAAGTAGTAAAGATACCATCAGTAGAATTTTGATAAATATCCTCAAGTGGAGGTATTTCTGAATCATCTTCTTCAGGATTTGTTGGATCAGAAAGAGATAGTCCCTCATGAGGACTGGTAGTATTAACTGGTATGCTAACAATATTAACTAGGTTAGTACTGCTAGCTTTAGCTGGTGTGCTAACAGTACTAAAAATGTTAGTACCGCTAGCCTTAGCAGCTCCTGGTTGTATAACCAAGTTCTCAGTTTCTTGTGCATACTCCTCCCTGAGAACTTCAGCTTTCTCATTAGCCTTCTTTTCTTGCCTCTTAAGTCTTTCAAGTTCATCCATAAAGACCTGTTCTTCCTCTTTTGGACCTTT
>BQNB010055945.1:18807-38887 GCA_026074375.1 Tanacetum coccineum
AAAACCTGCATTTGTAGGTTTTTAAGTTCATTTTAACAAACTGAGAACCGACCGAACCGGCTCTCGGCGATTTTTCGGAGCGACTTATACTTGGCTGTTCGGTTTAAGCTTTACTTAAACTGTATTTATCGGTTCGCACAAGAATTTTGAGAAAAACTAGCCTAAGCGAACCGTGTACAGCTCACCATCAACTTTTTATAACAAACATACAGCTCCTCAACCCGACTTCAAACTCAAGTTGCTACATATGTTTCCTACCATGTTTGGATTTTATTCCTCTCTTTCACCCATTTTCACCCATTCAATATTGCCTTCTATGCTTTATATATGTTGGATATGGAGGTGTGACATTCCATTTTCATAAAAAGTGATGACTTTTCCGGTGGAGGAGCCTATGAACTTAAAGCTGCTCCCATTCAGTCTTATTTAAGGATGTGATGCAATTAGGTTTGAGAAGATACATAGCAACATCTTTTATTTCAAACTTTGAACTGCATACATACAGGGCCGTCCTGGGGATTTTGGGTGCACTGGGCCGTAACTAAAAAAAGGCACCCCTAAAGAAAAAATTTACGAGTAAAACAATCGCTAACGATGCTAAAAATAAAGTTACAAATATCCAAATATGCTAATGCTAATTGATGCTAAAAAAGGTTATCAATATCCAAAAATAGTATTAGAAAGACCATTTACTGTATGAATAGTGCAATTCTACTAGCATTTTCCAAAGCAAAGTTTTTCAACATTTCCTTATAATCGACATTATGTAACAACTACAACGATGCAATACATAAACCATTTATACACTATCACTCTAATTCACTAAATCACTAATAAATAATAAACCTATATGATTACTGAGCATTACTTCATATGATAACTAAATTAGTAGATTAATAGATTATAACATTAAAGGGTACGTAGGTCTAAAACTAACCAAACAAGCAAAAAAAAAAAAACAAATTTCGTGGCACTAGAGGCCTAGAGCAAATGACATCTTATAATTCTATTAACTTAGATGCATTATTGTTTATCAATTTATACATAAAAGTGATCACAGGGCACTAGGGCAACATCAATTCTAATCACTAATCGGATAACTAAATGGGTGATTTTCAAATTCCTAACAAATTAAAGATCTCAATTAAAAATACAATGTAAATAAGTGGAAGTTTTACCGTATGTGTTATAAATGGTACCACCGTTGTCTGTTGTGATTCCGAACTTCTGATCGATATCAGAACTCAAAGCTATGGTATGGTTTTTTTTTCTTGTTTGTGGGATGCCAAATACTCGAATATAATAGAACTCAAAGCTATGCTATGGTATGCTATGGTAGTAGTTATAGATAGAAACAAAGACGCTCCTCTAATAGAGGTTGAGTGCTCGAGTTATCACCACTTGATTAGCGGTAGAAAACTTAAATTGAAATTTATTTAAATTATGAAAACAGCAAAAATATAGGAATGTTAATTAACTTTACTACAGTATGAAATAAAAGCAAGAACCTTAGATTTAGGTATCTTTTATGAACCAAAGAAAATAGTCACGTTTACGACCCGTACGTATGACTAGACCCTCGATCTCCTAATCGCATAGGCTGCTAAGTCTAACACATAAACAATACAAGTGAAGCTTTGCTTGCATATGGGTGAATTGAAGTTATAAAAGGGCAGCTTATGTGAAGTCGCTAACAAATGTGAAATACATTTTTTGGAATAGTTGAGGTTTTCTTATTATTATACAAATACACCCAAACACGTGAAAGCACCCGTTACAGCTACTAATCTATTTATGTTTAGCATTTGCATAAATATGGAACTTATACTTTGGGCAATACATATGGAATTTGTAGCAATACATTAAACACTAATTTTGCTTGAATTGAACATTTTATCAAACACATGTCATGCCGCGTAACATTATATAATAATATAAATAAAATAGAATAACTTAATAATAATAAGAGCCGCCTAATGAGATTAACATTGCACTATTGATCAAGCAAAATGAATAAACTAATTTTCATTTTTCACATTATATTCAACATCAAATATCACATACTTAAAGAAATTCCGGCGAACTTGAGGCAATTCCGGCGAGATTGAAGCAATTCCGGTGACTGTTAAATGACTGGATACGTGTAATTCATTTCGATGGAGTGTTTTTTTTCTTTTCAGTTAATGAAAGAAATGGAATTGTAAAAATGTAGTATAAGGAAGTAACTATTTTCCAAAGTAAAGGAAAGTAAAGAATGAGGATAATTAGAAAATTGTTATTTTAAAATGGTTAATTGTTTCAAAATGTATCATGTTATTTTTTTTATTTTGTGTATTAAACTTTTTTTCTTATTGTGCGTAATGAAGTATCAAATTTCGATCATTGTGTATATTTTATAACTATTGTGCCATGTAAAAATGATTATTTTACTTTTCAAAATTTAAAAAAGTAACAATAAATATGTTACAAAATAAACACAATGATTAAAATTTGAAAGTTGAATACACACAATAAGAAAAAAAATTCAATACATACAATAACAAAAATTAGTAAGTATAATATATTTTCAAACATGGGATAATTGTTTCTAAATGTATCAAAGTTGCCTAATTTTACTATGTTGTGCAAGATGCTTTTAATTTTTTAAAACAATGCGAACAATGTGCTAATCCCTACTATTGTATACAATACTTATGTTAACCCGATTGTTTTGATGATGTGGCATAGTTGGACAGGTTGACTCCGTTAGGCTACCCATATTACATCCAAATGTGTTCCGAATTTAGTTTTTTAAATCTTCTTCCATCATATATTTCTACCATATTTAAAGAAAACAAAATATTATACAAAACCTCTATCCAATTCTTTTTCTGATCCTAACCAAATCAAAACACTAACTTTTCATAAAAAGTAACACATCACACCTCATATCATTTCACTATCAAATTTCAAAACCCAAAAAATAAAAAAATAAGAAGTCAACAGGCGACGGCTGTTATGGTGGTGGCTATGGTCGTTGCCGCTTTTGCTCGCCGTTACAACCTGATGGCCGCCGCCCATCTCATCAAATGCTAACCATTTCATCTTCTTTTTCTCATTTCTATTATTTTCTTATTCTTTGATTATAAAAACAAGATCATTTAAAAAAATTAAAAGCATATTGTTTGCATTGTTTAAAAAAATTAAAAGCATCTTGCACAACATAGTAAAATTAGGCAACTTTGCATAAAATAGTAGGGATTAGCATATTGTTTGCATTGTTTAAAAAAATTAAAAGCATCTTACACAACATAGTAAAATTAGGCAACTTTGATACATTTAGAAACAATTATCCCTTCAAACAATTAACCTTTTTAAAATTTTACCCTTATAATAATCCTTTATGTAGTACTTATAAAAACTTTATATCAGTCAAACATGTCACATACCGGTCAACATTACGTATTTTGTTCAAAATTTGAATGTACTTTAAGAATACTGGTATTAGATATAGTTCGTTACGTATATTGTAATTTTTTGAAAAAGTATGTTACGTTTCTTTAGCTTTCACTCTAACCCATCTGTTTCCATTAACTACAAAACCCCACCAACAAAAAATACAAGCGAAGTGGAAAAAGACAAGAATTAGGTTTTAAATTTTAGTGATCCTCTTTTCTTTGGAAGACAAAACAAAGAAGTATGAGAAAGACCTAAAGAATGGGACTTTAAGAAAAAAATTTAGATTCTATTCTTTAATATAGCATCAACATGAGAATAACATTAGAAAGTGAGATTGGCATTCTCCATCAATCGGGACTAGTCTTTATACTTTATAAAATAAAACAAAAATTTCTACAAAGCACAGAAGTGTTTGCTTCCCTCATAGGCTCAGAGTCCTATACGTATCCCTTAGTCTGAGCAGCTTGTTCCTTTGGAACTCTAAAAGTTAAGCTTGACGAACTTCTGGCATGCTTGGTAAGCCCATTGCATAGTTTGCAACAAAAGATGAAGTGATAGACGGAGCAGGTGCACGAGTTTTTCCAAGCATATAATCATGAAATCGCTGAACACTAAGGCAGTTCATTGTGGCTCGCTGTAAATGCTTGTTGGGTTATTTGATGGGCAGTGATTGTAAGTTTTAAGTAATTGCTATAATATTCTTCATGAAGACAGTTGTAGACAGCATGCATAACGAGATATTTATCATTTATAGGTTCACTGATAGCTGGCGATGTTGCTTACAGCATATTCTTTGAGCACGATTGACTAAGCATCGAGAGTTTCATCACCGTGCATCTCTATTCTCAAAAGTTATGTTTAAGACTGTATTCCCTAGATGTGGAATGAGGTGCATGTGCATTTCAAGGGACAAACAAAGATGTCACGAAGGAATTTTGTACCTTGATAAGCATGTACGCGAAAAGATAGCTTCTGAGATTGAGAGATGATTATGCATATTACGATACGTGTAAGGCATCGTTGGAGACCCAATTAGCGATTGTATTGGGGTTTGTCCTTTGGAATAAGTTTGGCTCACCTATTACGGATACAGTTTTTTGAGTGGACAAGGGTATGTGAACCATCCACATACCTCATCAATTTTTGTTGTGATGAGGTATGGTTCAATCATAGTTTTCTAATTAACCTTTGAAGTTTGTGGTGTGTTAAGGGTAGAAGCGCGAACTTATCATGATGTTATGAGCCAGTTTGTTATCGACTTGGTATGTTGTGATGTCTGATAATTCATTGCGAGTTGATTTGTAATAGTCCTTTTTTGGTGGGGGTTATTTTGTGTTGTTGTTATGTTTGTGTATTGTTGCACTGTATTGTTATTTCATTTATATTCTTTTTCTTTTTTCTTGTGCCGTTGTGGTTAATCTTCTTCTTTGCTATTTTGTACTTTTATTTTATCTTTTGTCCTGGACGGTAGGAAAGAGCTCTGTTGCTTGCGAAGCTAAAACCAGTTGAATCCTTCGTTTCTGAACTCCTCCCGGAGGTTGAACAGCAAGGAAATTTTTTGCCTTCCCCATCCTCGTGGTATGCAATTTTTTGGAGGGCGACAACAAGGTTGCCCCGGTCTTATGCTAAAGAGTTGGATGTGTTGAGGAAAAATTCCTAGCTCTCGTAAAGTGCTTTAAAGTCCCACAAGCGAGCTCCTCGCTTGGATAAACTTTTGACATTCAGTGGTAAACGCACCCCGGATTTTGTACCACAAAGATTGTTATGGAAGAAAGACTTAATCGCACCAGCTATATCAGAACATGCAAAAGAAAGAGTAAATCCAGAAAATCCACGATTGTTTATTAAAAAGGCTGGTTGAAAAGATCTTCTCGAAGTCTGGATTGATTTTCCCTATCTGCACAGCTCCTGGGTTAGCCCGGTACATTGGGTACCAAAGAAGGGAGGAATAACTGTTGGTATTCGTGGAGAGGGGAATATTGAGTGGATTCCAACTCGTTTAGGTTCCGGATGGGGTTTTGCATGGCTATCCGTGGGCGGTTTGTTTGTCGGTTCTTGAAGTTTGTAGAAGAAACAAAAGAAGTTAAATTTGGATATTTATTTTAATTCTTAATCTAGTGTGATACCGTTAAGTTTAGTAACAAGACAAGTTCATAAGTTCTAACATTAAGTACCATGGTTATAAATGATTAAGCGTAGAATGAGTCATACTTAAGTAATTAAGTTTTAAGCACATAAGAGTTAAACTACTAATTAAATAGGTATATCAAAAAATTAATTAAATTTTTTATTAAATTTACTAATATATAAAGATTTTAAGTAAATAGATATATTTAAGATTAGGTTTTATACCATAAGTCAGACTTGAATTGGTGATTGTTTATTCTAATTTATTCTTCTTTTGGATTTATTTCAAGTCATCTTGTTCGTTGACATTTTGTAATTTTTAAATTCTTGACTTTTTTATTTTAATTTAAAGTCTTTATAACATAAGAACTACATATTTATATATTTATTGTAATTTTGTTTAAAGTTAAATGAAAGCCACCCGCATAGACCAGTCTTCCTGCTTACGTTCTAATATGGTCACAATATTGCTTGAGAGATTAGCGTGTGGGTATTGGGGGTATACTACTGTATCCTCGATGGTTCTTTACGGTTATTTCCCTAATCCCCATTGAACCACGTGATCAAGAAAAGTATTTGATACGTTGCCCTAGCGGAAACGTTTGCTATGACCGTCGCGACTTGCCTTTCGGCTTAGCATGCTCCGGCACGTTTCAGACGATGTATAGTTTACATAATCTTTCATGACACTGGTTGAGAAGAACCGATGGACAGTCTTATGGACGACTTCTCGGTCTTTGGGAATTCTTTCCTCAAATCTGCTCTCCCGTTCTAGACCACATGCTTCAAAGGTAGTGAAGACACCAACTTAAGTCTTTAACTGATGAGAAGAAGCCTTTTATGGTCAAAGAGGGGCATTGTCCATCGGACATTAAGATTTAGCTAATAAAAGACGGGATGTGGAGGGTTGTACAAAGCAAAATCTTATTGTCATTGCTAATAATTACTCATCCCACCACCGCTAAAGGGAGTTTTGGATGTAGCCATTAGTGAGTTGTCTCGGTCATGGCCGGTTTGTCGTTTAGGCGATGGTTTCATTAGGAGTTTCTAAATATCTACGACAAAGATGACCATCTCCTTGAGAAGAAATACTCCATTAATCTTTTACGATTACTGCATTCGAGCTTTCCAAACGATTGAAAAATAGATTTGTACGGGAAAGGCTTAGCTTACCAATTTGATTGCTCCAAACTGGGATACCGCTTTCCTATTTGAGCCTTATGTCGCGATGCAGATGCGATTTCGCCATTGGTGCTGTTTTGGCAGGCAAAGTCGCTGAGAAACATTTTCGGCCTATCGCCACTATAGCTAGTAAGTACCTTTGATTGAGAAGCACAGAAACGAATACACTATCGACTGAAAAAAAGAATTACTCGCCATAGAGTATGCTTTATCGAGAAATTCAGGTCTTACCTAATCAATGACACAAGCATAGTGCATAGTGACCATTCCGCACCTGAAGTAATCTTCTTTGCAAAAAAGGGATTGCCAAGGCGAGATTGCAACAGATGGGGTTTCTCCTTGCCTCCAGAAATTTTAACCTTCAAAGTTATTGATACTAAAGGAGCGAGAATCCTACGCAGGCAATTATAACCGATTCATCTGTCCAGATTGGAAAACCGTATGAAACGTCAATGATCCTAAAGAAGATAAATGAAAGTTTTCTTTGAGACGTTAATATTTTTTACCTTACGTGTGAGAATTCTCGGAAACCCCGTGGTTTGCCGACTTTGCAAGTATGTTACTATACGGCACACGGGAACTTCGTTGTGGAAGCGCGCATGGTCAAACCCAAGTCTGCAGTGAGATAGTAGGCCTCTCGCGCCTCTCAAGGCGCTCGATACTACTACTAGTTATGTCGTAGTGCCGGCGAGTCTGAGACGCACAACGGCCTTGGGTGATCAAGGTATTTTTCAGATGGTATTTTGTGTATTCGTAGGCTCGAGATATAGGACTGCTGAAAATTGGATCTGATGGTAAGAGTTGAAGGTCTCGTGCTAATTGGCTTTGGGATTTTGGTTTGGGTTGTGTGCCGGGTGAAGGCGATTAAAAGACGTCGAAGCGAATTGGGCTCGTCGACTCAAAAGCTAATGGCGCATCAGAATTTTTGAAAGTGCCAGTTTTGCTCTGCACGATGCGCAGATAGAAACCTGTCAAGAAGTAGGGTGACTGGTTTTGGCTCTAATACCATATAAACCCTTCAAAAGGGTATATATTATTGTAATTGTAATTGTATTTATGTTTTGTACATTGGATTGTATATATGTATTTATACTAATACCATAGCTTACTGACTAAGCAACCTATCATAACTTAATGGGTACGGCCCATCTATACAATTGGACCGGCCCATCTAGTTTGTTCTAACAAAGGCATCGATTTTAGCAGAAAGAACCATTGAGACTGTAAACTAGAAAAAAACTAAGATGAAATAATACACCAATTGCACAAATAGAACAACCTATATATAGGCGAATCACACAACTTTCCATCGGCACACAGCCGAATATCCACAACAGATGTATTTACTCACACTTAATTCACACACACAGACTTGATACAAATCATGACTCTCCAGGTTGAATTACAACTTAATAACCCCAAAAACACCCAAAGGTCAGATATTGACTTTTGAACAAAAACAAAAACATACGATCTCAACTTTTACAAAGATAACCCCTTTTTGATTTAGTTTAGACTAAACGAAACAGCCACCAATTGGGCCACTATCCAGTTTTTCATTTACTTGTACTACCATTTCAACACCAATTGGGCCACTACTCATGGGCCAAAAACAAAAAAACATAAAAAAACAACCCAGATACGGACTAAAAACTACTATCAAGCCCGAAACTGTTTTGGCACAAAACAAGCCCCGCCGTAACACGCGGGCAGGAAACCCTCTTGTTACATACCAATTAGGGAAAATAAACAAGTCTTAACATACAAAAGCAATCAAACGGTAGCAACAAGATAAAACAAACCAGTCACCAATACGAAGTCGAATACTAACTTGGAACAAAAAACATCGAAAGCAACTTACTTCTACCTAATGAAAAGATATAATTTGTTGATGCCGTGGATTGATAAGAGCTTGGTTACTTTATAAAAATTAGATAGAACATGTTGGCAGCTTTTCTTCAGAATAGTTTTTATCATGGAGAATTTGAAATTTGTGTTGATGCCGTAGATTGAAGACAGCCTATTGGGATACATGATAAAATTTGGACTCCATGCATCATTCAGACCAGCAATGTTGGTTTTTTATAATACACCACTTTTGAGGCTGTAAACAAAAAATGCATACCTCCCATTACTATTGCTTTTTATTAATATATCCCCGTCGTTATTCCAACACCTCATAACTTTACTCCCTAACAAAATGATGTAAATCTTGGCAGCTTTTCATCAGATCAGTTGTTTTCACGGAGAAGGAATTTGTGTTGATGCCGTGGATTGAAGACAGGGTATTCGGATACATAAAAATACCTGGACAACCCACTGAACCAGCAAGGTTGGTTTTATATAAAACACCACTTTTCAAGTTGTAAACATAAAACACATACACATACACTGGATGGCCGCCAATGCTCTTTATTAATATATCTCCATCTTTATTCCAACACCCAATAACATCTATGTAGCCATAAGGAACAATCTCTTTAAACCGACAGTGTGGCACCCACTCTTTCTTGTGGTTTAAGAGCCAAACCTCCATGGTCTTAGTACACACATATCCAACTTCACCATTTAGATCAACCACTTGAGACCTGCAACTGTATTTTCTCCATAAATCACACATTCTTTTTGGAGGATCAATCAGCCCAAACACTTCTTTCTCTACATCAAACCATATTACCGGTCTTCCACCATCTTCGGTTTTGATGTCGGAATAACTAGCCAACCAATGCAGACAGCCATTAAAAAATACGGCTTCACCTGATATTGGATAAGAGGGGACTTGGGGTATATCTCGCCATGAGTTTGTACCAAATACATGTACCATTGTGCATAGATTTTTCTTCACCATATCAGGCGTATCTGGTGGCGCATCTTCTTTTAGTAAAACACACACCATCTTCCAAGTGTTGGTGGAAGTATCAAAACCAAGCCCACAAGACTCTCTGTGCATGCGCCAATCAAAACGCAACGGAAATGCTGGAAGCTCATAACATTCTTTCCTTAGAGGATGTACCACTGCCAGCGAGGTTATTACATAACCAACGTCTTGTAATATGCACATCACCCCATTGCAAGAACCTCGAACTTGAATATTGGATATAGAAGATCTAGAGAGCGGTTCCTTGCGTAAATACTCCAAAAATGGTCCCTCTTTTGGCTCCAAGACATAATGAGTGGTTCCAGTTTGTTTAGATTTAATGGCATGGAAACATATTCTCTCATGATAAAGATTTGAATGGTACAAGATGGGTGTAGGTTCTACAACTCGTTTGTCATGAATGATCACAAGGTAAGGATCATCGATGTACTTGCACCATACTTTCGATACACACCTAGAACAGGCCAAATATTTAACGGGTACTCTGGAGAAGATGTCGAGTATGATGTTTGAAGGTAATCTATCCATGAAGGAACTGTTCGATATAAACAACTATGATTAGGGTGGTGATATATATGTTGGGAAACCTGCACACTTTTATTAGTATAAATCGAATAACATTAACAAGTAAATTAATCGAAAGAATTAACAGATAATTAAAGCAGTAAAGGAACGAGGCTCGTGTTTAACACGATTCCCTTAAAACAGATTCGCCGTCTGTTTCCCAGGGTACAACGTTCAAAGCTGTTGTACAGCCGGACCTGACATACTTGCCTGAAAAATCACGGAAACTTGAGTGCTTCTGATCGAAAGGATTGCAGGAAAACTTATTAATGGAGTTATTCTCTCTTGTGTGTTTTTCGGTGTGTTTGGAATGGTTGAGATTGCCATCTATTTATACACATCCATATGCATATGGTGCAATCAATGCTGGTTAATCCTCATTAATTTGCCAATCATAATCAGCCAATTAACTGTCAATCAATGACTCATTAATCTTGCAAATCAGCCAATTAAATTGTTAGTCAATGACTCATTAATCTGAAATTAATCAATAGTCAATCAATGACTCATTAATTTGCAAATCAACATCCAATTTAATTGTCAGTCAATGACACATTAATTTGGAAATAATAACACTCAATTTAATTGTCAGTCAATGACACATTAATTAGCTGTTATTACTCAATTTAACCAATTTTCTCCATTCTAACTACCCTTCTTTGAGACTCGATATCTCATTCACACTAACTTTATTTTTGGACATATAATGGCTTGTTACAAAGCCTTACACTTAATAATTATATTTACTAATAATTATCTATGTCCAAAATTAGTGAAAACACATTTTTCACTAAAATTTTCCAACAATCCCCCACATGAATGGAGATCGGTCGAAAACACACGAAATTGCGGCAAAATTTCTGCGGTTGAGTCCTGCATAGGATAGGTAGGTGTGACCCTTTGAACCTTCCCTTGTGAGATGCACTTAGCCTCCTAGATCTGAGTAGACGCGATGTCCTTGAACTCAACATCTGTTTACGTAGACGACAATACACACTCACACAAGACTCTCCCTGACCTTGTCAAGTCCTCATAGTCGTGTTCGTTATGGTCATGAACACTAGCCTGGTTCTGCAAGAGCTCTTAGGAATTGCGCCCCCCACAATTCCCTTCGAAGCGACCCCACTTCTCTCTCACATAGGTGATTTCATCCTGAATCATTAAAAACATATGTTTTGCGATTTCATCTTGAATCATTATGCTTTGTGATTTCTTCCTGAATCATTAAAGCCATATGTTTAACCTCAACAAGTCACATTTGTTATAGGAATGGACTAGGATGTTACAAATTTTAAGTAACACCCTATATTGACGTGACTTCCCCCACATTTCTATGATTAGGTTGTCCTATTGAACCTAGATCTTGGGATCTCCAGTCAACTAGGTTAGGTTTTCCTTCATAGAAACTCATTCCTTCAAGGGCTTTAGTCCCATTCCTTTAGACGACTTACTAACTAACTCTCTGCTTAAGCCTTTTGTAAACGGATCCGCGATGTTATCCTTTGACGCCACATAGTCAATTGAGATAACTCCAGTTGAGAGTAGTTGTCGTATCGAGTTATGTCGACGACGGATATGTCTGGACTTTCCATTATACATTGTACTTTTAGCTCTTCCCATGGCCGATTTACTGTCACAATGTATACTAATGGCCGTTACCGGTTTAGGCCACCTTGGTATGTCCTCTACGAATTGACGTAGCCATTCCGCCTCTTCTCCGCATTTATCTAGCGCGATAAATTCTGATTCCATCGTGGACTTAGCTATAACAGTTTGCTTGGAAGACTTCCAAGATATAGCGGCCCCTCCTAGTGTAAACACATATCCACTAGTCGATCTAGAATCCTTTATGTCAGATATCCAATTTGCATCACTGTATCCCTCGATAACAGCAGGATGTCTGTCATAATGCAGTCCATAATCACGACTGTATCTCAAATCAAATATTGAAGTAGTACCCTCGTTATAGCTTTCCCAATTGTGCATAACTTGGATTAAACTATCGTATAATACATTAGCCTACTAACGCATATTGCTAAGTCAAGGTCGGGTACTGTCATCAAGTACCATTAACTATGGCCAATAATTCTTGAATACTCTAATTGGGCAACACTACTGTCCAGACTTTCTATTTTAGATAGATGCCATACTTGGCTGTCAATTGGTAGTTCTAGCTTTGCCGAATCTCCCGCATTATGAGTTTTAAGAAATTTGTCCACGTTAATGTGCTTGACTTAACACAAGTCCATTCTGAGTTTGTTATGTCTTATTCCAAGGTCACATCAGCCAAAACCATATCCTTCATTGTCAAACTTTGATTTTAACATGTCTTTAGTGGATCTAATTATATTGTTGTTACTGCCATCGATAAGCATATCATCGACATACAAACAACAATAGTACATATCTACTAATTGTGTCCTTCACATTACACTCAACCTTTGTTGTCGCATTCATTAATTTTGATCCATCCATTTTCTAATATGGTGTGATTCAAACTTTTGTTGCCACATGTTTAGGAGCATGCTTTTAAGCCATACACGGCCTTCTTACTTAACAAGGTCATTCATAACCTTGCACCTCTTATCCAGGAGCTATGAAACTCAGGGTTGTTTCCTTATAGTATTTTCTTCTTCTAATTCTACGTTTTTTCAGAAAAGCCGTTTTCACATCCATTTGGTGAATTTCCATAATTTTCTTAACTGCGGGCTAATAGCAATTATCATTCTAATCAGAGGTTATTTGCGTAACCCAGGCGAATAAGTATCCAAAGTAGTCTAGCCTTCACGTTGTCTAAACCCTTGGATTACCAATTTTGCTTTATATTTGTCATCGGTGCCATCAACTGTTCATCTTCTTCTTGAGATCCATTATAGCCTAGTGCGTTTACAACAGGATGGTTAAATCCATGAGCTCCTACGTATGGTTTTGGGTAAAATAGTTTTCTATTTCATACTTTTGATGGATTCTCTTTCCATTGTTTTACCTTCCAAGGAAGTCACAGCTTCTCGGTAAGCTGTTTGGGTTCATTTTCTATCATAAAATGAAACAAAAATCGGGTCCAAAACGTTTTCAAGTTTCCTTGCCCTTTTGCTTCTTTTGGTGTAACTTTTCCTCGGTTTGATCTTCTTTGTTGTCAAATCACTCTTGGAGATCATTATCATGCTAGTTGTCTCTTATCTTGGACAAACTTTGTCACTTATAAACTAGATGAGTTCTAGTGTCTTTAATAATCAAGGAAATAATGTGTTCATAAGAAGGTAGCATTCCTTGATTCCATTTTTGTATTTCTTTTTGTAATCTGGTTTTTTCGACTCATGTACAATGAAAGGATAAAGCACTGTTGTTCTTAGCATATCCATGAAATATTCATTCCAAGGATATACATTTTTTTTTTTTTTTTTTTTTTTAGGTCCAATCGTATGGGCATTAGTGGTGGACAACAAATACATTTCCTTAGCTAATCATCCTTTTTCGTAAGTACTTGTTTTTGAGGGTTTTATGTCCCATCCATTAATTCTTATGGGGTCTTCTTCTTTATCACCTTAGTGATGGTATCTTATTTTTTAAAAGATATGTAGCCGTCAAAATGGTTCCCCCAACATATATGGTATGACTTCATAACTGAACTTATCAAAAGGGCAGTTACCATTTCTTTCTAGGTACTGGTTTTCCTTTTGGCAATACCTTTTTGATGTGGTGATTGGGAGCAGTGAACTAGTGTCTAATTCCATGTTTTCGCACAAAGCCTTAGGCGAATGGAGCCACGTATTCACCTCCTCTATCACTTTGTTACAAAAATTGTTTTTTACCAAGTTGCATTCTCAAACTCTCTGGTTTTGTATAGAAACAAACTTGTTATAGCTTCATCTTTACTTTTCAAAAAGTAAACATAGCAATCTTGGATTACAATCCATCAATAATAACGTGATAATTAAAGTAACTTTTATTGCCACCCTTCCTGTGGGTTGTGATTTCAAAAATCAATATGTCTGTGTTTATCATTCAAGTGGTTCTTGACTGCCTTCGCTTAACCACTTTAGGAAAGATGCTCTTGTATGTTTTGCTTAAACACAAGTTTTACATTTGTATTTAGAATCTATATGAAGTTTCGGGTTGCTAATTTAAATTTAATTTAAAAGCGACGCATCGAAATTTAAAATTTACAATGTCTAAGAGACCATGCCACACATTTAGAAGACTCATCAAGTAAGCAGAAGAGTTCATTTTATTGATATATTCTTTGGGGGGACTAACATTACATTGAGTTTTAAAACCATAGAATTTCACTTTGCTTAACCCTTACCAACATACATTTTGATTTTTAGGACAAAACTAACTTTATCAGACTCAAAAACTAAAACGAAAACCAAACTTATTTAACAGCCAAACCGGACAATTTAAGATTCTTGCGAAATCTCCAGAACATACAAGACATTAGTCAACTTGTGCTCTTATTGGTTGTCATTTTAAAATATAACCATCTCCTTCACCTTGATATCATGCAGTTTGCGAGTTGCCCTATATAATCTTTTTGTCCATGTCAACCGCTCTAAAAGAGTGAAAATGAAAAAATACTTTCTTATCAGTTCACACATGACAAGTTGCCCCAGTATCAATTCCCCACCAACCATGTTGTTAGTACCTACTAGGTTTACCTCAGAGATCATGGCAACACATGTCAGACACATCGCAATCATGTCCCACTTTTCATTCACCAAATTCGCTGACATGGCATTCACCATTTGCTTTGGCATCTTGCAATTACAGCACGGTGACCTGGGGTGAGTCACAGTTGTCGCAGGTCCTTGGAACTTCCGTTTGTTCAATCCACAACTTTAGGAGCATTGGTAATCTAATTTCCTTTTCCATTATTGGTCATTCTTCTTTTGTCTTTTGCCTTTTCCCTTACAATTGGACTTTAAGATGACCCAGCATGTTTCAACAATATTAGCCTCTGGCAGATCAGGTGCATAAGTGTTTTCTGGCTAGCTTGTTGTTTATCTTCAATACGTAGATGAACAACAAAAGGTCTTCAACACCTTCCTTTCGCTTATTATGCTTTAAGATAGTTTTGAATTCTTACCCAGCTTGGAAGGTTACGTTTCCAATTTTAGCAGCCACCTGCAGGTCTTGTGAACTTGACTTATCACGTCTCTTTGAATAAACATCTTCGTAAATCTAAAAAACTAAGCTATACGATTTCTTTGGTACCAGCATCCTATGTTTTGTATTTGATTTCCAATGACTCCATAAATTCTTTGGCCAAGTCGTGGTACTGCAGTACACGTTATACAAAGGATCTTTCTAACATTCAAAACATAATTTATGGCACAAGAAGTCTGAATGTTTCATGCTTCCACAGCTTGATCAGCATGTTGCATTTGAGGATTGCCTTTGGCAGGAGGTTCAATACCTGAGGTTGCAGTTTCTTTCAGAACCGCACCAAAGCCTAAGGGTGATTGGTGATGATACGAAGTAAATCTTAATGTTGCCACTTTTAACAGTTTTGACCGCATTGAACCTTTTATGGTCTTTTTGACAATGGTTAGCCTACTGTATTGGTTAGCGGCGCTCGGTTGGTTCAAACAGTTGGTCGCAGGAGGAGGTGAGTTTGAGTGTTAGTCATAAGGATTACACACAAACGTTAGACAAACTGTAATCACTCGGTTTTGCTCTGTACCGGATCATGTTTACCGAAATCTCAAGCTTGTTTCAGTGGATGAAAATAAAGCGGTTTAATAGAACTAATCCTGGTTTCTATATCAAATTAATTAAAACGTTATGGATCTGTAAACTGTAGATTAAAATCTGTTTTTGTTACCTGATTTCCAATGAAACTCTATCTAGGTTAAGGATCAGAAACTGTTTTAAGAAAAACCTTGTAACAATTTTATATCGAATAATAAAAGTTCCCTGTTTTTAATTATGTGTACAGAATCTGTTTTAAGACTGTTGGCGAGAAACCTGCACACTGATTTATTAGTTCATAAATCGAATAACCTTTAAACAAGTAAAATTAATCGAAAGATAGTAACTGATATTAAAGCAGGAAAAAGGAACAAGGCTCGTGTTTAACACGATTCCCTTAAAACAGATTCGCTGTCTGTTTCCCAGGGTATAACGTTCAATGCTGTTGTACAGCCAGACCTGACATACTTGCCTGAAAAATCACAGAAACTTGAGTCCTTCCGATCGAAAGGATTGCAGGAAAAAACTAACTTAATGGAGTTTTATCTCTCTTGATGTGTCGTTTTTTTCGGTGTCTTTGAAATGGTTAAGATTGCCATCTATTTACACACATCCATATGCATATGGTGCAATCAATGCTGGTTAATCCTCATTAATTTGTCAATCATAATCAACCAATTAACAGTCAGACATAATGATCTATTAATCTTGCAAATCAGCCATTTAAAATTGTTAGTCAATGATCCATTTAATCTGAAATTATTCAATAGTCATTTCAATGACCTCATTAATTTGCAATTCAGCATCCAATTTAATTGTCGTCAATGACACATTAATTTGCAATAATAACTCCCAATTTTAATTGCCAAGTCATGACAACATTAATTAGCTGTTATTACTCTATTTAAACCAATTTTCTCCATTTAACTACTTTTTTGAGACTCGATATCTATCATAAAAACTTCATTTTTGGACATATAATGGCTTGTTACAAAGCCTTACACTTAATAATTATATTTACTAATAATTATCTATGTCCAAAATTAGTGGAAACACATTTTTCACTAAAATTTTCCAACAACACCATCATAACTAAACCATCAACTTTCTCCTCTTCGTCCATAACAAGGTTCATATTCTCTTCTACTGTCTTCGGCAATCGACATTTTCTTGCATAGTAACCCTACCTGTCACAATTATAATAATCGTCTAGATTTTCATCCACCATCTTTGGAAACCTGCAATCTCTGGCATAGTGGCTAGACTTCCCGCAATTATAGCAATTGTATGAACGACTTTCTCTACCATAATCGTAACCTCTTCCACTCCCGCTACCACGACTGGAACCACGCCCACCGAAGTTTCTTTCTCTTCCATGTTCTTTTATTTCTCTTCCATGTTTACTTCTTTGTACATACATGTCTTCTTCTTCAACAATCATGTTTTTTTGCAACAATTGATCATGAAATGACTCGTGTTTCTTCTTTATCTTTCGATGTTCATGTGCCTCTAACAAACCGGCTAGATCATCGATTGTCATGTCTTCTAAATTCTTTGACTCTACAATCGCACACACCACAATCTTGAACTTCTCGGTTAACGATCGCAAAATTTTCTCTACCACTCTTGAATCAGTTAGAGTTTCTCTGTATTGCTTTATTTGAATCACCACCATTTGTACACGAGTGATATAATAAAAAACACCTTCTGTTTCTTTCATATTCATGGCCTTCAACTCCACCACGTAGGGTTTGGAGCCGAACTTTCATGACTCGGTCAGCCCCTTTATACACCTTCTCCAACGTTTCTCATGCCTCTTTTGATGTTGTAGCCTCAGCCATCTTCTCTAACCCCGACTCATCTATGGATTGAAACAACATATAAAGAGTGGTGTCATCATACATGCGCTTCTCCTTCCATGCCTTTGACTGATTTGTTAGAACAAACTAGAATGGGCCGGTCCAATTGTATAGATGGGTCGTACCTATTGTTAGTTCCCAATTAACTTCTAATGATCGAATTCCTTAAGCTTGTTTAAGTTTAAGTTCTAGATAAATCTAGCACAACTGTAATAGAAACTTTGTTAGATAATACTAAAGATTATGTGGAATCTAATCTTTAATACTAAGAAGAATTGTTCAATGAAACATTAAACTTCAAACACAAAACAATTCAACAATAAAAGCTCCAATATTACTTATTACAAATAATACGAATACTCTAACAGTATTAGGGTTACAAAACCTTGAAGGTATGAATTACACGACTAAGATACTTTTATGAATGTTATATGAAAACGTATCTAACTCTATGCCCTAGGACCTCCTTTTATACACCAAGGAGTCCTAGTCGATTTACAATATAATACTAAGACTTATATTATTCTCAAAGATCTATTCTATAAATAACAATCCTTATCACATCGTATCTTCATTAATGGATATGGCGTATTGGTTGGAACTTATCTTCGTTGACCAAGGTATCTTATACGGCGTATCCGTTGAGATGGATACGGCATATTCTTCAAAGTCAGTCAATGGTCTTTTCATTCGTCAAAGTCTTGTATACGACGTATTCATAGAGCGTATTTGATGTCAGAACAGTAAACTTTCTCGAACTCTTCATTTATGCTCCAAAATGCTTCGAAATAGGCGCCTTTTAGTTCACTTTCACAAAGCACTCCAAAATTACTGCAATTCTCAAATATGAACGATTAAGCATCATTTCTTGCAATAATTATACAAAATGGGTTAGATAAATGGGATAAATAAGGCTATAAAAACCACTATATTTGAGTTCATTAATATCCTATAGCTCATTATGTAATCTGAGATAAATTTTCATCTTGTCACCAAACTTTTCTTGAGGATATTGAAACAAAACGAGAACATGTTATGTATTATGAAGAACTCAAAGATAAACGTTGGAGATCTGCGACGGATATTAAACTCGAGGCACTGGAACTTAATCAGACTTGGACGATTGAAGAACATCCATCCAGCAAGAAAGACATTAGGTGCAAGTGGGTGTACAATATAAAGTACAAATTAGAAGGGACCATTGAAAGATATAAATCGCGACTCGTCATTCTCGGTAATCATCAAGTGGAAGGAATATATTATAATGAAACCTTCGCACCAAAAATCTTAACTCAGCCCTATCCCTGAGTAAGACAAAATGAAATTAGCCATTTCTTTCGGTACTCTATTTTTCCTTTAAGATATATCATTTTGTTGTGGAGTATAGGGGCTAGACGTTTCATGGATAATACCAAAAGACTGAAAATACTGAGTATCCATGTACTCACCTCCCCTATCAGTCCTAAATCTTTTGAACAAGAACCCTTGTTGTAATTCAACTTTAGTTTTGAATACTTTAAATTTATCTAATGCTTCATCCTTAGTATGTAATAAATAAACATAGAAAAAGCTTGAAGCGTCATCAATAAATGTCACAAAATAATTTTTATTCCCTAATGAGGGAGTAGCATGCATATCACATAGGTTATTATGTATCAGCTCCAAAACTTTAGTTTCATGTTTTACATTTTGAAATGGTTTCTTAGTAATTTTGGTTAGCATGCAAGTCTTACACTTCTCAGTGTCCATGTCAAAAGTTGGGATTAACCCATCTTTAGACATATTTGTATCCTATGGCCTAGTCTAGCATGCCATAAGATTGAATCATTCGATTTAAAGGTTCACATAAAGGCTGAAGCAACATTACTACTAATAATATTAAGCCTGAACATTTTATTACTCAGATGACCAAAACCAATAAACACACCATATTTGGATAGAACAAATTTATTAAATTCAATCACTTGTTTATAACCATGATTATTTCAATATACTACTAGAAACCAAATTCTTCCTTATATTAAGAACATGCAACACATTAAACAAGAAAACAATCTTTCCAGAACTAAATGAAAGATCTACACAACCACGTCCAATCACTGTAGACCAGTAATATTGTTGCTCTTTGGCTTGTCACAATCATGCGCCCTAAGGGACTACTTAATGCGCAAATGACTGCCAACTCAACAAGTTTTGACTCATATTTCTTATGTTTCAAGGTATTCTTTAAATCATTCCAAGAAGGAGAGAGTTTATCAATGATACAAGAGACTTGAATAGCCTCATCCATGTTCATTTTGTGTTGTGTAAATCTTCCAAGTATACCAAGAAGTTTATTGTA
>BQNB010055946.1:0-38887 GCA_026074375.1 Tanacetum coccineum
TTGACTTATCCGTACCTGCACACACAAAACACAAATACAAGCATATTTTTGCCATTTTTTGTATGTTTTGGGTTTAATTGGGTGATTTTAAGTACAAACGGATATGTGTATTTTACACTTATCAAAAGACTTCTCAAATCCGTTGATAGTTGATAGTTTACTTAAAACTATATGGTTATCAATGCACCATGTTATTGCAATAAAGCATTGGCTATTCCAGGGCAAACAGCAACTGGTAAAGAATTATCAAATCCGTTGATGGCTGGTAGTTTGCCAAAAACTATACAGTCCAATGAACCACCTCTCTCAAGAGTTAACACACTTGGAAGTGGGGAGGATAGTCTAAAACTTATGGAATTGATGGCACCATGTACATAATTGTCTGAGTTTGTGAGGAAAAAGAATAAAGAGACATGGTGAGTTTAAAAAAAATAGAAAGAGAGCTGTGTGCCAAAAAATAGAAAGAGTGTACTAGTGAGAAAAAGAAATGAGAGATAATTGGTGAGCATAAAAACAGAAAGAGAGATTGTGAGAATCAATGTTGGTGATGTAATACTTTTTGGAAGAAATTGGAGTTAATGTTGGTAACTCATTTTTACTGCTGTTGGAATAAGTTAATGCTGTTAGGGATCAACTTCCTACTGCTAGTATTAGTTTAAGCTGTCAGGCATGAGTTACTGCTGTTGGATGACTATTAATGTTGCTAGACTTAAGCTAGTGCTGCTAGCTTAAGTTAAAGCTGTTGAGGGCAATTGTATAAATACTTCGATTCACGGCTTCATTCGATTTCTTATTCACTTTTACACATTCAAACACTCTCTAAACAAAAACCCTAACTCAATTTCATCTTTAATTATCAAACCCATCACAATGTCAACCCTAACTTTCGCTGAAACTCACAACATTGTCGCATTCTTAGAGAAACCTGTTAAAAGTAAAGGATTTCATGAGATCATTGATTTTCTGAATGCTAATCAAATCCGTTATGCTTTAACCGTTAATCCCACCATCTACACTTCATGTGTTAAGCAATTTTGGACTACCTCTAAGATCAAGACGATCAATCAAGAAGTTCAAATACAAGCCCTAATTGATGGAAAGAAGGTGATCGTTACTGAGGTAAGAATAAGACATGCTCTTCATCTACAAGATGATGATGGAACAGAGTGTCTACCTAATGCTACGATTTTTTCTGAATTACAAAGAATGGGGTATGAAAATCTCACTAAGAAGCTTACTTTTTATAAAGCATATTTTTCTCCTCAGTGGAAGTTCTTAGTACACAATCCTACAATGTATTAGTGCTAAGACTACTAGTTGGAATGAATTTAGTAGTACAATGGCCTAAGCTATCATCTGTCTTGCTACAAACAAACCATTCAACTTTTCCAAGTATATTTTTGATCATATGGTGAAGCACTTAGAAAGTGGAGTCACATACTTGATGTACCTTAGGTTTGTACAGGTGTTTATTAATAAACAGGTGGATAGTTTGTCTAAACATAAGGAAACTTATGACATACCCTCTCACTCTAAGAAGATTTTTGCTAACATGAGGAGGAAGAGGAATAAATTTTCTGGTAGGGCCACACCCTTGTTCCCTACCATGCTGGTTCAGGCTCAAGAAGTAGTAGAGGAAGGTTCTGTAGACTTTGTTGCTCCTATTGAGTCACAACCATCCACCTCACAGTCACAACCAAGACTGAGATCCAAAAAGAAGTCAAACAAGAAGACCACAAAGGTTTCTCATCCTAGTGGTTCTCCTATTGTTGATGTGGAAGATAAACCTATTACTCACACTTCCAATGATCCACAACTCAGTGGTGAGGATAGACTTAAACTCACTGAATTGATGGATCTGTGTACCAAACTCTCTGACAGAGTACTTGCCTTAGAAACTGAAAAGATAATTCAAGCTTTGGAGATAGCAAGTTTGAAGAAACAGGTAAAGAAGCTTGAAAAGAAGGTTGGCAAGAGAACTCATAAGCTTAAAAGATTGTACAAGGTTGGTACAACTAAGAGAGTAAAGTCCTCTAATGATGATGATTTGGGTGCTCAGGAGGATGCTTCCAAATAAGGGAGGAATAATGAAGCTATGGATGATGATAATGAAGTTATGGATGATTATAATGAAGCTACTCAGGAGAATGACAATCTAATGTTTGATATAGGTGTCCTTGAAGGTAAAGAAGTAGTTTCTACTGCTGAGAAGGAGGTTACTGAGGTTACTACTGCTCCTTCTATTCCTACTGTTGATATTGAAGTTAGTGCTGCTTCACTAGTTAGTACTGCTCTAGTAGTTAACACTTCAATTCAAACTACTTCTACAATTGTTACAACTGTTATAACTCCTGAAGAAGTTGAGTTAGCTTAAGAAATCACATTGGCTCAAGCACTTGCTACTCTGAGGAGTACTAAATCACCTAAGGTAAAAGATGTTGCTGTTGAAGAATCAAATATACCAGTTAGTGCTACAACTACCACTACAGTGGTTGATACTGCAACTAAAGAAGCTGTTGTCTCACCTACAATAGCTACTACTACAGCAACTACAACTGTTAAGTCAAGACCTAAGGAAAAAGGGGTTGTTCTTCAAGAGCCAAGTGAGTTTTCATCAAAGTTATCAGCTCCACAGTCATCACAGCTTCCACAGGCTAAAGATAAAGGAAAGGCTATAATGATTGAGCCTGAAAATCCACTTAAGCCAAAAGATCAAATCAAAGCTGATGAACAACTTGCAAGAGAGTTAGCAGCTGAAGAAGAAGAAGATGCAAGGCTTGAAAGAGAGGAAGCTCAAAGCAAGAATAAGCCACCATGGATTTAATCAACTCATAGGATAATACTCAAGCAATGGTTGAAGCTGATCAATTGTTAACTGAAAGGATGCTTGCAAGGGAGCAAGAAGAGTTGTCTGATGAGCAAAAAGCAAGCATGTTTATGCAACTCTTAGAGAAGAGAAGAAAGTTATTTGCAGCAAAGAGAGCTGAAGCTAAAAGGAACAAATCTCCAACTCAAGCCCAACAAAGAAAGTTATACTGTAATTATCTTAAAAACATGGAAGGATACACTCTGAAATAGTTGAAAGGATTCAGCTTTACAGTTATCAAGAACATGTTTGACAAGGCCTTTAAAAGGGTAAACACATTTGTTGATATGAACATAGAGTTGGAGAAAGCAAAAGAAAAGAATGAGGACAGTAGTGAAAAGAAAGTTGCAGGAAGGAGAAAGAAATCAATTCCTAGAAAAAGAGCAGCTGGAAGGAATAATGATGGAAGTACTGAGGGAGATAATGAGCAGAATCAGGAAGAAGGATCTTCTAAAAGATAAAAAGTGGAGGATGATTAAGAGACAGAAGAGCTTAAGAAATGCTTTGAGCTTGTTATTGATGATGAGGAACTAATCTGTCCTGTACCATTAGCCACCAAGCCTGCACCTATTGTGGATTTTCTGATAAACACAAAAAGGAAGCTAGGATATTATGAAATTTTCAAAGCTGATGGAAGTAAAAAGGTATACCATGTGTTCAGCCAATTACTTTGTGACTTTGACAGAGAAGACTTAGTCAATCTATGGAGTTTAGTCAAAGCTAAACATAGAGATAACAAGCTAGAAGATGGATTTGAAAGGGTGTTTTGGGGAATTTTTAAAGTAATGTTTGAACCTGATCAAACAGGTGAAATATGGAGAAGTCTGCAAGGATACAAAGTAACAGCTTGGAAATTATTTGACTCATGTGGAGTACACCTTGTGAGATTTCAAAATGTTCACATCTACATGCTGGTTGATAAGAGATACCCCCTTACACAAATAACAATCTCAAACATGTTCAACAGAAGGCTTCAAGTAGATAAGTGGAATCAGACATGTCTTCAACTTCTTAGGATGCTCACAAAATAGCAAAAGGGTCAATGAAGTGTTTGGGAGCATCTTCCTGATGATGATAAAGACTTTTAATGAAACTTGAAGATTCAATAGATGAACATCAAGTTTAGGGGAGGATTGTCGAGAAACAAAAGACTTCATCATGATTCTTAGAGTTACTACTGCTCAGGTACATGTTAGTGCTGTTAAGCATACTTTATGTTGTTGGTGATTTGGATAAGAATTTATGCTAAGTAGTTAATACTGGTAGTATAATGTTACTACTACTAGTTACTACTGTTAGTATAAATTAGTATTGTTAGTATAAAGTTACTGCTGCCAAGAGATGTTAAGACTGCTCAGAGATAATGACTAAGTAGTTACTGCTGTTAGTGTAACTTACTACTGCTAATGGTTCAGTTAATGCTGCTAAGAGATTACAACTGTTTCAAGAGTTTCTACTGTCAGAAGTTAAAGATTGCTTGGAGAACAAGGATACTTATGAAGAAGTTAAAAAGAGTTGTTGGAGACAAGGATACTTACGAAGCATAAGCATTAGCTATTTGTACTGAAGAATGTATATTTTTTATGGAAAAGATCATGTATCTTTGGAAAATATTGTAAACCAGACTAGAGCTCCTTGGTGTATAAACGGGAGTTCTAGGTAAGAAGTTAATATCGTTTTGTGTTGATATCATTGTGTAGTTTCAAGGTTGAAAACCCAATCATTAGTTCTAGATTGCTCCATGATTAATATATTGAAGCTTGTTGGTTTAGATATATCTCTCTGTGTTGTTTTACAAGTCATAATATTTCTTTCATAAGTAATATAAACTAGATCCCATAGTTATTATATTATGCATGCAAAGTTCATACTTAGTATTTTTGAGATTTATCCAAGGATATTAATCCATTAGGTAAAGCTACGTTAAAGGGATACCGTCTTTTAAGGAAAGACCTTCCACTCGGAGGGTGGTCCGTTTAACTATTTAAACAAATGTAAGTACCCAATTCCCTTTTCCCGAGCCCAAACTACTCACACCTTTTTGTCCCGCTTTGGTCCACCCGCCCTAAGGCAACACCCAACAAAAACACCTAAGACGCTTTCTCCTCCCACACCAGACAAACCTAATTTAACCTATCCATCAAGGTAAAGACAAGCCCACGTTGGCAATCCTATGAAATTTGATTCGTTGGGACTAAATCAAGGGCCAAGATCTAATTGAAGAAGCACAAGATGGAATTGAGGGCTAAGATTCAAGCTTGGAATATCACTCACACAAGAAGCACACCTCAAACACCTCAAACGGCTATAAAGAAGTGTGGTTTTCACCAGTGAGGAAAGTGAGGGTTTTATGTAGTTTGTTTTAAGTAATTTTTAGATAGCTTTTTAATGTATTTTCAAGCTTATTTTTCAGTTTATTTGTACGTTTTTTTAAATATGTAAAAAGTTTTTAAGTTTAAATGAAAAATTCAAGTGGTTGATTGTTAAATTATTTATGCTTATGTCAGTAAGTTAATAGCTTTGAAAATGTATTGATAAGCTCTTATTTAAGCTCTTATTTACTCTGTTTTCATAAGGCATTACAAACTGTTAATGTTTAAGTTAAGTTGACTCAAAAAATTCTACCCCTTAAAATAGCCACAACCTTAATTGGAAGAAAAAGCCAATTCTAGAAGGGCTTTTAAGACCAACACTAGCTTTATTCTATGAAAACTAGAGCTTTGTTGAATAGCTCTAAGAGTGCCTTTTATACCTATGTTTAAAGCAAAGGGCCTAGTAAGTCTCATTTTACCCTTTTTAGCTTATTTACCCTGATTACAGATTTATTCAAAGCTGCTTATTATTGCTTATTTCGGCTTGCTTATGCTTATTATTGATGTCTAATGCTATTTTATGCTTTCTTGTAGTTTAAATCTAATTTGTTTATGCTTTTCATTAAAACTGTTAGTTTAGCTTTAAAACTGCTTAATCTGTTAGCTTATTATTAAGTGCTTATTGAAGGTTGGAATCTGCTTATTAGTGCTTAATATTTCTTGTTTATCATCTGTCTTTAAAACCTTGGCTTATTTCAGTTTAAATCAGTTTAAAAATGGTTAATGAAAACTTAAAGGGGTGTTTGGGTTAATAGCCAAAATGGGTCAATTTAGTTCTAAAACTACTTTGGGTCACTAAGCCAACTTTAACACTCCGTATTAAGTCATTTTAATCAGTTTTCAAAGTTTTCAAAGATTAAAATCAAGTTTTAAGGTGTTTCATAAAGTCCTTAGAATCCGTGGTTTGAAATTTGTTCAAACTGTTGGCTTTTGATTGTTGCTCTAAAAGTTGTTTTAAGATCATGTTTAAGTTCCATTTAGTGTTAAAATGCAGTGTACCAAAGTTGGTTAAGTGTGCTTGTGTGTTGTGAAATTGGTACTCAAACCTGTTAAGTGCATTTTCAGTTTTAAAGTTTTTAAAAAAAGCCATTTTTCAAGCTCAAATTTAGATAAGCTAAAGTTAGTTTTAGCTTTTGAAATTTCTTGCATAAGTAGTTTGTAGTCCAAATTTGATATGTTTTAGCTTATTTTGTATTTTGAACTTATTTTAATGGCTTAAAAGTAGGCCTGCAATTAGCTTTTAGTCTTTTGTAAAACTTGAGAAAAACCAAAAATATAGTTAAAGTAGCTTTTTCATTTGGCTTTTTTATAGCTTATATGTGTTTCAAAATGATAATTCTTTGTTGATTCTTGTAGCTTATAGTTTAAAGTTGCTTTCCATTTAGGTCATTAAGCTATAAGGATAGCTTATGGCCTTTAAAAATTAGCTTAAAAGTAGCTTGTTAGCCTGCATAGTCTGTCTTTAAGTACTTACTGTCCTAAAGCTTTTCAGTCCCTTTTAGCTTATTTTCTTTGCTTATTTTTGTTTATAAGTGCTTAATAGGTGTAGCTTATAATATGTTTTTAGCTTATTTATTTCTATGAGTGCTTATTGGGTCTAAAAGCAAAACAGTTTAGCCTTTTACCACTTAGTTTAAAAAGCCAATCTGTCACTTTTCTTTTAGCTTAAAAAAAACTAGCTTATTTTTAAGTTTTGAAAAAAGTTTTTTTTTTTAAAGTTTGTCATTTTTTCTTATTTTATAAAATTTTAAAAAGAAAACCAAAAATTTTTTTTTGTAAAAAAGAGAGGTCACAGGGGTCGAACCAGTGACCTCCCCTTCACACACACAACACCTTAACTAACTGCCCTTGGGACTTTTTCGTTTATACATCCACACTATTTATTTCTTATACACATTTTGCCATAAATAGCTTTCAGCCCTTAAAGGCTTATTTCCAATTTATTGAGATAAGCTGGTTGGGTCCTTTTATTTTTCTTAAGTATTAATTTGTTCAAAGAACTTTTCCTAAATTTTTTAGATTTTTCCAATTAAGTTTTATATTTTTAATCATTTTTCAAGATTTAAACCGTTTTTAATTAATAAAAAATAAAATAAAAATCAAAAAAATATAATTCTTTTTTTTAAATTATTTTTAATCATTTAGGACTTTTAGAAATTAATTTTGCATTTGTAGGGCTAAAATTTGACAATTTAGGTTTTTAAAGCATAAGTTTAGGATCCTGTTAACGTTTTCGGGTTTTAACCTTATTTACTTTTGTTTTTTGGTTTGCCTTTACTTGTTTTTACATATTATTAGTAGAAATAGAATCAAAAACCAAATCTTGTGATATTCAAGCATTGTTCCATAAACCGATTCTCAATTTTCAATTAACACCTTGTTGGGAAACGATACTTTGGTCAAAAGTAATCTTCTTCAAACCTTTTGGAATACTCTTCTTGTACTATTTTTGATATTATCCTTATATATTTATATTATATATATATATATATATATACTAAGGGGATTATCAATTTTTGGCGCCGTTGCCGAGGAGGTTGTGATACGAATATCGAGTTGAAGTTTGTTGTGCCTTGAAGAACCTTCCTCGTGAAGTTTATTGTGTTATTTTGTGAATATATAAAATATAAAATACAAAAATATTTTATTTTCTTGATTTTCTTTTTCATTATATAAAAACACAAAATTCATTATAAATACTTTTCCTAAAGTATTTGCAATACCAAAAAAATTAAAAAACCAACAAAAGAAACCGCGTTGTCAATTGTTAAATCGACTCACCTCTAGATTAACAAACTATAAGAGAGGTTTAAGGGGGGTTGATCCAACGATCATCGACCCAAAATGAGAAGGGTTTTTAATACGCTTCGCGCTGACCAGCTCCTCCGCTTCTTTTTGCGTTTTTCTAGAGAGCTACCGTGTACCTTTGATTTATCGGTCCCAAAAATATTTTCTCTTGTTTAAAATATAAAAAAAAATTCTTCTTAACCCCATTTTGTTTAATTCTTCTCTTTATCCCTCTTTAATTCTATCATCATGTATGGGTTTAAAGAATGTTCGTCTTGTGGAGCTTTGTATAATAGAGAACATTGTTGTTCAAATGTGAGTTCCGTAGAAAATTTTGTTCGTGATCATAATCCGATTTCTTATGATGAAACCCCCGACTCGTCTCAACAACCCCCACGTAATTGTTCCAAGTGTGGAGGCCCGTTTGGTGGTCTATATTGTCGACAATGTACTTGTGAGCGGTGTAGAAGAAATTATACTAACAGATTTTGTTCTATATGCTGCTTTGAGTTTGGAAATGCATTCATTGATGATCATCCGAATTCTTTTGACCACCCTCCACAACCCCAAACTCACTCTTTTGAGTTAAATAGTGATCCACCACAACCCTGAACATACTCTTGTGAGTTATGTGGTAACGATCATCACTACGGTTCTGATTGTCTACCACGATTCCCGCTTGTCTATGAGTCGGAACCATACTACAATCAAAACTATAGTCATAATTTTTACCCATAAAATTCCCCTAATTTCCCACAACAATATCCTTGTTGTGAAAACTGTGGGGGTCCTCATGAAACTTTTCAATGTCAACCGACGAATCAAAATTATTACGAACCTAACCCGTGCTATGATTCTAATTCTTTCGGTTTTGACAAAGTTCAACCCCCACAGTATTCCGTCAATCATCAACCTCCTCATGAAACGAGTGTGGAAATTTTGCAAGCCAAAGAAAACCTAATGAAATCTATACAAACCTTTTTAAAGAAGTTTAATCGTATATCTTTTAGAGAAACGCCAAAGGTTATATTGCTAGCTTGGGAGAAATTTTTTGAAATTAAGCATGCTTCTAGAGAAAAGCAACATCAACCAGAGGATATATAAGAATTGCTTCGTAAACTTCTTAAAGATTTGCAAATTATAAGGGAGGAGCTGGCAGATTTTATTAATACTCCGAACTGGAATCGTCCTGCCTTCTACTTCGATGGTGATGACGACGAGGAGTATACTATTGCAATCACACCCGACTTACCAACCGAGGAGCCCGATAAGTCTCTAAGTATGGGGGACGCGCATCTTAGCACTATTCCGGAAACAAAATTGGACGAATTAATAAAGTCTAGTGTTGAGGACCTTGTCCCGATCCCAAGTGAGTCTGAGGGTATTTCCGACAGTATGTGTGATGTGCCTTTTTGTGAAAATTCTCACCCTCTTGATGCTTTAAAAGATCATTCAGAGATTTTCTCCGATCCCAACGATGATTATGCTTCGAGTGATGATGATCCTCTTTACAATGAGGACATCGATTATGTCGATGCATCACCTCCCGATTCTGAGCTCGTCAGCTTAGAGGAGGTGAAGTATTTTGACACAGAAGATGGATAGATTGATACTGATATTCTTCTAACAATCAAGGACGATATTCTTCATGAGAAATTACTGAATATCAATATTCTTATTGCTAAGATCAAAGCATTAAATGACAATCCCACTCCATCTACTGATTCTGTACTCAAGTCTCCCTTCTTATTTCCTAACTCTTTCTTGGAGGAGACCGACACTTCTGATAATTCTTTACCCGAATCCGAGATTTTCTACTTTGATATGGAAGAGAAAAGAAGTGGCAATCCTACTTATCATTCTGACTTATCTCTTCACCATGGTATTAAGAATGATGACTATGACTCTAAAGGGGGGACTTCGCTCCTTCTGATGATTCCCTCAGATCCGATCTTGTAGTTTCTTTTCCTTCCGGAACTAGAAACAAGATTTTCGATCCAGGGATATTCCTTCAAGTTCAATCCAAGAGATTTCTATCACCGAATGAATTTTCTATCTCATTTATCCATGATCCTCTTTCTCTAGTGTTTGACACTTTGCTCCCATTTTTATCCAAAAATGAGGACAAAGTTTTCAATTCTGGTATTCTTGCTTCTAATGAGGATAAATCTCCTCATCTCTTATCTCATCCGGGCTTTAAAGTTTTCCAGCTCATTTCTGATTTTTCTGAAAGCTCGATGATGATTTCTGGAGGGGACATTCCTATCTTGGATGTTCCATTTCTCCATTTCGATCCTCCTTGACCAATTCAAGTATGGGGGATCGAGTCAGGCTCCAGACTCAGTTAACAAAAATAAGCGCTTCGTTGGTGACAACCCATGCTTATCCTAATATAATTATAATAGTAGTAATGAATAAGTGTGTTGTGAGGAGGTTCACCTCTTTCTTTCTCGTGTTTTGTGTTTTGTGATGTATGTCCAGGATTGCCCGGATTATGAAGCCTCTCGTGCTCGTGGTTTTTGTCCTTCGTTCACTCGAGCTTCATCCTCAGTTTCATTTAAGAATCCAATATCCTAAATCTTATCGACTAACGTTTATCTTTTGGCATACTTAATAAACGGCTTTAGATTTACGTAGAGACCCTTCTTATAACATTGAGGACAATGTTCAGTTCTAGTATGGGGGGATCTATCGATTTGATTGTACCTGCAATCGTGTTTTCACGTAATCCTATTTTTACCACCAAAATACCAAAATTTGAAAAAATTTAAAAATTTTCAAAAACAAAATAAGTGTTTTGTCACAATTTTGACTTTCTTGCTGGGTAGAATAAGAATAAATTTTGACTCGATCGAGCGTGTTGAGCTCTAGCATGTTCCTTAACTTTTAGACTAAGCATTCGCGGATCTTTTTACTAAAGATTTTAAATTCGCGAAGGACGAAAAATGATAGAGTTAAGTATGAGTTGGATGCTAAACAAGGATTATTTGAAAATCTTACAAGCTCATGTGTGTAATTTGTGGCTTTTTCTCCTATAAGCTCCTAACCGGACTAATAATACGTGCTATTTTTGAAAATTAAACTTAAATCAACAATTTTTGAAATGAAGTCAATAACATTTTTGTCTTAGTTCAAATTTATACTTAAATTTTCCAAAAAAAAAACTTTCTCTATATATCATGGTATAAATAATAATTATAAAAAAATGAAATATGACAAGGTAATAATATAAACTGTGGGCTGATAAAAGTTTACTGCATCTTGCCGGCTCACAATCGATGTGGCAGTCTTCAAAAGAAGGCCCATAGATGATGAGTAATAATTATAAACTGTGGTCTGATAAAAGTTTGATGCATCTTGCCGGCTCACAACCGATGTTGCAGCCTTCTAAAAGGTCGAGGATTTCCTTTGTTTAAAGTATAATTATGATAAGTGTGATATATGTGATTTAATAAATATGCTTTTGAACTAAGACTAATTCGTTTTAAGATTGTGGTTTTTCTAAGTGAATTGTTTTAAAAAAGGGAAACCTAAGAGTTTTTGAAACCGAAGGTCCGTGAGTCTCGATACTAGTCTCTGTGGGGTGTCAAAAGCCTGGTCACTTAGCCGCAAGGTTGGGATGTGCCAAGATGAAAGTCGTTACAGGGGATGATCATGCCTTCAAAATCATAATTCTTGGGTGAAACATAAAGCAATAGAAATATTGCAATTTTCTTAAAAAGGTTGATCCATGGTTGAAATTCGAAATAAGCACACTGACATAATATATAATAATTGTAAGGAGTGAAAAGTTTACAAGTTGCAAATATGAGTAGTGTTAGTATCTTAGCTTATATTTAACGGTGATTTCGTTTTTGAGCTTGGTTTGGGACCCGTGAAAAGTCGGGGACGATGAATTTATCCTTTTTGGGCATTTTAGGATTGAAATGCATCTTATTCCGTGACCCTAAAGTTATGAAAATAATGAAAGTCCAAACATTCTAGTTAGTTGCTAAAAAGAAAAGTATAAAAAATGAGAAAAAGGAAAAATACAAAAATATGTGTGGGAATAAGTGTGAATATTTAAAAACGGTCAAAATGGGGCTTTTTAAAGCTATTGATTCATTAATTCCCCTTGATGAACACTTAGCTACTTTTCGAGATAATTAGTCGAGTGGGATTAAGATTCTTGGTTTTCTTAAGTGTTTACTTATAGCATTGCGTGAGGACACGGCAATATCTTAGTATAGGGGATTTTGATATATGCTTAATTACACATACATTTGACCTAATTAAACGTGCTAAAATGACCAATAATGACCAAAAATGGACATAAATGTCACAAAGTTTGTTTGTTGCTTTGTGTGTTTGTGTGCAGTATCGAATATTCATCTAAAGGACAAAATAAAGCCAAACAGGACAAACCAGAGCATGAATTGGAAAGAGTACGAAAAAACGATGCCGAAGATATCATATCTTATTGGGCCAACCCCGTATACCCCATCTTAATGGGCCGGGATAAGCTAAAATATATTATTTAGAAATTAATTAAGCCCAAAATATCATTTACTGTGCCAATCTCTTTTGCAAATTAAGTAAAAGGTCAAACAGGTAACAAGCCATTCTATTTAACAAATGTTAGACCGAGAACTACACCTTTACCCTTTTAGACTCAGTTAGTTCTCAAGGACTAACATTGCTAGTCCTTAAGGACTAACTCAGTTAGCCCCTGTAACCTTTTAACCTTTGCACCCGTGGTCCTTAAACCCCTGATGAGCGATCGTTATATAGTAAGTAAACACGTACCCAAATTTCCCTTTCTCCGCCCAAACTACTCACACACTTTCCCCTGCTCTGTCACCCCTGCAAAAATACCCAACAAAAAACACCTCTAACTTTTCTTCCCACACCAGACACAACCTAATTTAACCGATCCATCAATGGTAAAGACAAGCCCTTGTTGGGCTAATCTATGAAATTTGATTCGTTGGGACTAAATCAAGGGCCAAGATCTAATTGAAGAAGCACAAGATGGAATTGAGGGCTAAGATTGAAGCATGGATATCACTCACACAAGAAGCACACCTCAAACACCTCAAACGGCTATAAAGAGTATGTGTTTTCACACAGCGAGGAAAGTAGTTTATGTAGTTTTTAAGTAATTTTTAGAATAGCTTATTTTAATGTATTTTTAGCTTATTATCAGTTTATTGTACTTTCTTTTCAAATATGTACAAAGTTTTAAGTTAATTAGAACATTCAAGATGTGTTATGTAGTTAAATCTGTTTTGCTTATGTTAGTAAGTTAATAACTTTGAAAATGTATTGATAAGCTCTTATTTAAGCTCTTATTTACTCTGTTTTCATAAGGCATTACAAACTGTTAAGTGTTTAAGTTAAGTTGACTCAAAAATCCACCCATTAAATACCAGCTGCTTATTGGAAGAAAAGGCCATTCTGGAAGGGCTTTTAAGACTACATCGGTTATCTATGATAATGCTCAAGCTGTTGAATAGCTCTAAGAGCCTTTTATACCCTTGTTTAAGCAAAGGGCCTTGTAAGTCTTATTTTTACTTGTTTTTTTAGCTTATTTACTGCTAGCTTATTCTAGTGCTTGTGTTATTGTTGTTGTTGCTTGCCTTATGTCTTATTTTGATGTCTAATGCTATTTTATGTCTTTTCTTGTAGTTTATGAGTAATTTGTTATGATTTTCATTAAAAACTCTTAGTTTGCTTTTAAAATAGCGTAATCTGTTAGCTTATTATAAGTGATTATGAGGGTTGGAATTGCTTATTGTGGCTTAATATTTCTTGTTTATCATCTGTCTTTAAAAACCTTGGCATATATCAGTTTAAATCAGTTTAAAATTGGTTAATGAAAACTTAAAGGGGTGTTTGGGTTAATAGCCTAAATGGGTCAATTTAGTTCTAAAAACTCATTTGGGTCGCACCTAAGCCAACTTTTACACTCTGTAGTGGTCGTATCAGTGTTAATTGTTTTTAAAGATAAAATCAAGTTTTAAGGTGTTTCATACGAGTCCTTAGAATCTGTGGTTTGAAATTTGTTCAAACTGTTGGCTTTTGATTGTTGCTCTTAAAGTTGTTTTAAGGTCATGTTTTAGTTCCATTAGTGTTATCCTTGCCAGTGTTGCCAAAGTTGGTTATGTTTGCTTGTTGTTGTGAATTTTGGTACTCAAACCTGTCAAGTGCATTTTCAGTTTTAAAGTTTTTAAAAAAACTATTTTTCAAGCTCAAATTTAGATAAGCTAAAGTTAGTTTTAGCTTTTGAAATTTCTTGCATAAGTAGTTTGTAGTCCAAATTTGATATGTTTTAGCTTATTTTGTATTTTGAACTTATTTTAATGGCTTAAGGGAGGCCTGAATTAGTTTTTAGTCCTTTTGTGAAAACTTGATATGAGACACAAAATATAGTAGTTAAGAAGTCGTTTTTTATTGGGCTTTTTTATAGCTTATATGTTGTTTCATAATGATAATTCTTTGTTGATTCTTGTAGCTTATAGTATAAAGTTGCTTTTCATTTAGGTCATTAAGCCATAAGGATAGCTTATGGCCTTTAAAAATTAGCTTAAAAGTAGCTTGTTAGCATGCATAGTCTGTCTTTAAGTGCTTACTGTCCTAAAGTTTTTCAGTCCCTTTTAGCTTATTTTCTTTGTTTTTTGTTTATAAGTGCTTAATAGGTGTAGCTTATAATCTGTTTTTAGCTTATTTGTTTCCATAAGTGCTTATTGGGTCTAAAAAAGCAAAACAGTTTAGCCTTTTACCACTTAGTTTAAAAAGCCAATCTGTCACTTTTCTTTTAGCTTAAAAAAATACTAGCTTATTTATAAGTTTTGTAAAAAGTTTCTTTTTTAAAGTTTGTCATTTTTGCTTATTTTATAAATTTTTAAAAAGAAAACCAAAAAAAATTATTTTGTAAAAAAGAGAGGTCACAGGGGTCGAACCAGTGACCTCCTCTTCCACACACAACACCTTAACTCATACATGCTCATTGGGACTTTTTCGTTTATACATCCACACTATTTAAATCTTATACACGTTTTGCCATAAATAGCTTTCAGCCCTTAAGGGCTTATTTCCAGTTATGAGATAAGGCATGGTTGGTCCTTTATTTTTCTTAAGTCGATGTAGTAATTTGTTCAAAGAACTTTTCTTAAAATTTTCAGATTTCTCCAATATGTCTTTATATTTTTATCATTTGTCTAGATTTGTAACTGTTGTTTAATTTTAATTAAAAAAATAATATCTATATTTATTCTTGTTTTTAAATTATTTTTTTTTAATCATTTAGGACTTTTAGAGAATTAATTTTGCAATTCGTAGGGACTAAGAAAATTGGTGACAATGTGTCAGCAATCTAGGTGTCTATCTTTACTTTAATTAAATTTGAGTTTAGTTGGACCGGTAGGTGGACCCACAATGTTTCAGCAATCATGTTCTTAAATTAATTGGTATAAGACTATCGAATAGTGACTGTGCTAATATATAAAACAAATCGCTCACGCATAAGTGGGTATAGTCCCGATGTTAGCGGGTTGTAACAGGATTCACCACTGCTTTGATTCCCTAAGATAGATTATAGTTATCTGAAGAGCGTTTAATCTGTGAACAAGATTATTCGTATATAGGTCTTTGGATGAGTTCCGCCTAAGTCTTAAGAATGATATACCGCTTCTAGATAAGTAAATCATTGCACTAAAACAAACAAACCAACATTTAACTGGATTTAATATGGCTAATACAGTTTTCTATCATTTGGCTTGTACCGCTTTTTTATCTTCTGATTTTCTTCTTTCGTGTTTATTGTTTATTAAATTGATATTTGTCACCACTAAACGTGTGCTAGTCTTTTAGGCGAACACTCCCCATATCATTAGACAACGTATATAGCATAGGTTTAACCAGTAATTAGACTTAACATAGAATAATTAGATTAATTAAAATACTAATATAATATAGGATTAATCTTCACTCTTAGTGTTCGACACCTTACTTACCACGAAACTCCACCTGATCGGGTACATTGCCCGTTAAAGTGTTGTTTTAGGTTTGTCGGCTAAAAATAAATTTAAAACTTGATAATCAAATACAACAACGATCTCACCACCAACAATTCTATTTTCACGGTTTCTTCTTGATTTAGTAAAATCCAGCGAAATACTCACGTGTTTTCTCGGTTTAATCAAGACTTGTAAAATCCCGTGAACTAGATTTTCATCAACAAACCACAACAATATCAATTAATCTACTTTAGATCCTTAATTTCATATCACACATCGAATTTTAATGGAATCTTTGAATTCAAATTCATAAGAAAGAGAGTTGCATCAGTTGCAACAATTGCAAGACAATGCAAAGGAAAGTTGCATGACATCTTTTCGGCTACTTCATTAATTTCTGCAGGTTCTTTCATACGATGAATCAAAATCCAGGAGAATATCCGAACGTGCATTCATGAAACTCTTTGGTCAAGATAACGAGACTTTCACAAGTACGATGTTCCTTTATGTAGATCAATTACAAAATTAGCTTGACAAAGATGAATTCCAAGAAGATAAAATCGTGGCTGCATTTTGGGTGCTCAACAATCAGTTTCAGAAGTTCATTGATTGGCATAACTTCTTGGATTATGACAGTGAAATGACAGAAATGCTTTTTGCTGAATACACTGGAATCCAAGTTAAACAGTTTAGAGAAATACTACTCCTACACATGGGTAATGTTAAGAAGTATGTTGCTGAAAGAACACGTCATAAAAGACAGTATGATAGAAGGATGAATGAAAGACTGATGCAGTCAAGAGAGAGTAAGGTTGTTTCGAGTAAAGCATTGGATGCTAGTTTAGTTGTTACAGAATGTAGTGGGACAAAGTCAGATAAGCATATTACAAGCAGCAGTTCAGGGACTTATATCACACATGTTGTGGATGCAGATATCAGACCAGTAAATGACTAAGTGCCATCTGCTAAGGTACATTTAACTGCTCAACATAATGTCCTTGCTAATGAACAACAACATACTGATCAATCTGAACCAAGTTATGACACATATATGTTGGAAAAGGTTGATAGCAATACCACCCCTATTTCAACAAATATGCGTCATAGGGGAGGAGAGATTGACCAGGATGCTGAACACGATCAGGTAAAAAGTCCTTTGCTTGAGGCTGAGTCTTTCAAAATGAATGATATGATTGAAAAAGAAGTTTATAATGAACTTTCAAACATATTTTTACAACTTGAAAAATATTGTATTTCACTTGAAATCTTAATGCAACAACAGGAAGAAAGTTTTCAAAGTAACAAACCATGTAAGAATCAGGAGTCTCCTGAGTTTCGTGAATTTTTTGAGATAAATGATTTGAAAGCTTAGCTACAGGCCAAAACCACACTAATTTGCAACTTAAAGAATCAAATTAAAAGTGTGAAGGATGCATGTAACACCCCCAAATTGGGTCACAGCGGAATAAGGATCCTGGGCGTGTCACATCTTAGATCAATAACACAAGATATATATAGAACGACCATTAAAAGTCGTTTGAAACCGATACATTGGATTTAACAAATGTTTGTTACAAAAAGCCCGAAGCTTAACTTGTTCATTGTTCATATTACAAAGATATTAGTTCATAACACATGATTCCCAAAATATAATGCAACCATATCTTTAAGCATGACATCCCAAAAACAAAATCACCAATGTATCCTTTGCACCTTGTGCTTGCTAACCTCCTGAAAAACATTGCTTTAAAACGTCAACAATAATGTTGGTGAATTCATAGGTTTGATAAATCGTATAATGTAGGACCATAAGATTTATCAAATGTATGATAATGCAAGAGATGCAAACATCATATAAATGTAATTACGTTTGCTCTAAGCTCATGACACTGAAGCTCGACATAAATAAATTGCAATATAAAATTGCCCACATTGCCCGTATTGATGTTATAACCCGCAACATCTCTAGTCCGACATGGTATACGTTCGTTTGTCCAGTGATAGCTAATCACCCGAACGAGGATGTCAATCCCAATAGATCTATTTATAACATTCGCGCTTACAATCCAGTAATTGACAGTTCATGATAATGAGATCAACTTGGGTTATAGCTACTTAGGCAACACGTAATCATAGTATAAAAATTATCCACTTGTGTCCAATTATAAAACAATGCATGTTTTTCACCCTAAAACATGTAAAACAAAACCATGTAAAATGTGAGGCTATGAACTCACATTGAGTTACTGATAATCCAAATATCACATATAATGCGTCACGAAAATGACAGAATGCAACCTAAATTAACATAGGCCGTATAAGTACTAAGCACTTTGATTAACTAACGCCACATATAATTCTATATAGCTACATCACCATCAAAGTGTGTTTGTGAAATCATGTTTAAATCGCACTTGATAATTAAATACCATGTATTTGATCTCCTATAATCGTTTAATAGTTTAATCGCCTTTGTAAAATAATATTTATAAAGTTTAAACTAAGTATAAATATTATTTAAGTGATTCCACAAAGTTTCGCAAAATTTTTTATTAAAAAAGAACCAACATATTTCACTGTCAGGACATAGTGCAAAGTGAATAATAGTGCATACTTTTATCGTTTAAGCTTCGAGTTGCATGTTTTCTTGCGCCCATATTTCTTATTTGGAAAGATATATCATCATTTTACCTTTTTCCATATTTTGAGCTCTCGCATGAACGTATATTTTATGTTAGTGGTTTTATAAAATTTATTTTATAAAACTAATCGTCGTAAACCGAAAAACGTCTTATTATTTTACTCGTTTTTTAGCTCTTTATTGTGATTATTATCGCGCACGTCATTGTCATTGAAGTTTTATCATTTTAATGATGTGTTTTTAAAAATAATGATGTTTTAAAAATGTATTTTACTGGTGTGAACAGTAATTTTATATAATTATTTTTATAAAAGTATTTTTATACATTCAAGCATTTAAACTCGTAATTGTCGTATCTTATTCGTTATAGCTCCGTTTTTAGCGATTCTTTCGAGCACGTTCTTGTAATTAAAAGTTCTATTTATTTATGATATTTTTCAAAAATAAATATCCCTGATGAACAGTAACTTTTTATAAAAGTATTCATTATTGTAAACTCGTAATTAGCGTATCTCCTTCGTTATAAATTAGTTTTTCGAGTTCTTTATATGCTTGTAATCATCATGAGGCGTGTTATTTTTATAAAATGTCAAACCCTCTATTTGAAATTTGAACCCAAACAGCCATTTTTATAGCTTTTATATACTTAATTATATAATTTTGTTTTATATACCTTTCAACTAATTAAAATACCACAAATCTTTCACAAGTCTTTATATCAAATGTCTTATATATAATAGTGTCCACAGGTCCATAATTTGTCCACATGAGTCCATGATAACAAGATTTACAAGTCATTTAACTCTTAAACTTTCTTAAGTAATCCTTAATTACTAGTTTATACATGAACTTTTTACACATAAACAAAGGTTGTACATCACTTATAATCCCATTATAACATGATATTATCAACAACATAACCTGTGTAAAAGTGTACAAAATCATAATCACAAGTAAAAATCCATTCCACATGTTTAAAAGTAACCTAATGGTGATTTTGCTACATAGACTTACATAAGCATAAAATCATAATTATGAAAAGATTTGGGTTTTAGATAACCTTAGTGTGATGTAATATGATGACCAACAAAAATCCAAACCCTTGTTTAGATTATAAACTCTAGCTTTCACAACCAAGAAAACCTAAATAAACCAAGTGAAACCTTAGCTTCCTTTTCTTGCTTCAATCCTTGTAAAGGCTTAATCAAACCTTTAAAACATCTTGAGGTATCTTAGATATGATGTGTGAATGCTTGTAAATGTGTTAAATGAAAATTATATGGATTGTTTAGGGTTTATTTTGGGACGTGGGCTTGCAAGTAAAAAAGGGAGAAGAGAGTTTGTTTTTGCTAAGTGAAATGGATGTGTGTTCTTACTTCTTGTATGCAAGACTTATATGTAGTAAAGACTAGAAAATGTGATATAGAAAAGCGTTCACTGTGTTTCAAATGGACGTGAAAACTGCATTCTTGCATGGTACGCTAAAAGAAGACATGTACGTGTGTCAACCTGAAGGTTTCATCGATGCTGATCATCCTAGCCATGTCTACAAGTTAAAGAAGGCACTATATGGGTTAAAGCAAGCACCAAGGGCATGGTATGATGAATTATTAATGTTTCTCCTACAGAATCACTTCTTCAAAGGCACAATTAATCCAACGTTGTTTATAAGGCACTTCAACGACGACATCTTGGTGGTACAGGTCTATGTTGATGATATTATCTTTGGTTCTAGTCACCCTAGGTATACCCAACTATTTTCTGACCTCATGAAAAGCCGCTTTAAAATGTCGATGATGGGGGGAAATGACATTTTTTCTTGGGTTACAAGTTAACCAATCCCCCTGTGGCATCTTTATAAACCAGTCCAACTACGTGGTAAAAATCCCTAAAAAATATGGAATAGAAACTTGTGATCCTATTGGTACTCCAATGGAGATCAAAGACAAGCTTGACCTGGATCAATATGGGTCTCCAATTGATGAAATGAAATATCATAGCATGATTGGTGCGCTAATGTATCTTACGTCTAGTAGACCGGACATTGTACATGCTACTTATTTATGTGCTCGGTACCAGGCTAAGCCAACCAAGAAACACCTCAAGGAGGTTAAAAGGATCTTACGTTATCTTCGAGGAACCGTTAATACAGGTCTCTGGTATACGAAGGATTCTGGTTTTGAACTAACCTGATTTTCAGATGATGATTATGCGGGATGTAAGGACACCTTCAAGAGTACTTCTAGTGGAGCTTAATTCTTAGGCGAAAAGCTGGTTAGCTGGTCCTCAAAGAAACAAGACTGTACAACGCTGTCAACCGTGGAAGCAGAATATGTGTCTCTATCCGCTTGTTAACGGATTATGGCTTTCACTTCAACAAGATTCTAATCTATTGTGATTCGAAATCAGCCATAGCCATATCCTACAACCCGGTCCAACACTTGAGAACAAAACACATCGCTGTCCGCTACCATTTTCATAAATGGAACAACAGGGAAAAGGGTACGATTTGAACTATAATTTTGTCATATATACAGGATTTACCAACTAGCCGACCTCTTTACAAAAGCTCTTCCGTAGTAGATCGATTCAACTATTTGGTTCGTCGCCTTGGTATGCACAGTTTATCTCCTCAAGAACTTGATCGTCTTGCAAAATTACGGTAATTCTTTGTATATATTTTATCAGAAAACAAAATATAAAAATATAAAACCTATAAAAGCAAAATACAAAATCAAAAAATTTCAAAAATACAAAAATAATCTTCTCCGACATGTCTCTCAACAATCGATAACATTTGCGCACCTAGAAATGTTGATTAATATTAACACGGGTGAATAAATGAAGTTCGAGCGAGAGTTTTAAATGCTTTCAAAACATGTCCCTTCACTTTTTCTCTATGACTTCTAAGTAAATGTCAGCTTAGGACTCGGTCTTCAAAGAAAGGAAAATGTTCATTTATGTCCATGTATCCTACACAACAAGAAGTTCGTATCTTCTCGATCTTGAGCAATGTCACATAAACAATCAAAGTTTTAAATGCTCAAGAGAAGCACTAAGGAAATGATAATTCATACGATTCATACAACATCATTTTCTTGTTGGGCACAACTTTTCAAGATATTATCAAAAAAAAAATTCAAACTCTTTCAAAATTGTGTGCTCAACAAACTCTCACTCTAAGCTTACACTCTATTCTTTAATTGAGGGGGAGTATAATAATAAGTTTCTTTCTCTATGCACTCCTGTTCTCCCAAGACTTAATTAGGTTCATGTGAATTCCAGACATTAACTTATTTTTAATTCACTAATTGTCAAAAATTGTAAACACATATGCAATTTTTGAGGGGGGGAATAGTGATTAAAATGTGATCAATACGGATTAATAACGGATACGATCTTCAATATATAAGTGCGTTCCCAAACCTCGCATGTGCAAAACACTTTCATAATACGGTGCATATGTATAGGGGGAGCTTTTTGGTAACTCTGGAAACCTTAATGTGTCTTAAATGATTTCTCAGACACATTAATTGATTTTTATCAATGGTTTTATAGAGCTTTATGGCAATACCCTAAAGACCGACCAAGTGATGTTTATTAAGGAGTTATAAGGTGGTTAAGGTTAGGTATATTCGTTCTATGATCCAGCTAGAACTGGAGGGATCTACCCAGGAACACTTCATTATATAGAGTAGAAGTCCTAGGTATGATTGAAAAAAGGAGTAAAGTGAGAATAAGGGTATAGTGTCGACTGAGATGGAACTAGTACTGGAACAAACCCAACAAGGTACTAGTCATGAAGTCTTGGTATGCACTGAAGGGGTTGAAGAATGAAAAAGAAATGTAAGGATAAAGGGTGTAAAGAAAGAAGCCCTCCATACAACTTTAGGTAGAAATCGGGTCAATACATAATCTATCGGTAATCACAAGATGATTTTGATATTGAAGACTATCATCATGGACCCAGTGATGTAATGCACAACCCTCCCTATCCACTCAGAATCTCTCAAAATATTTCTATTTCATTTCTCACGAAGTTCAACATGTTGTTATCGGCTTTCTTATTCCGAGATCGTTGATATTGAAAAGGTGGTAGTCCGCTCCAGCCTCCGGTTACCAAATAACAAATGTGCACTTATAGAGTCTAGAGCCAATGAGATCCATCAAAAATATCTCTAGGATACAAATTCCAATATACCAAATGTCGTACATTATTATACAACATTTTGTATCAAAAAGAATCCTACGCGTTATCCTTGAGATAATTGCCAGAACATCAGAGTGATACTCTTTAGTATTTACAGTGACGATGGAAATCCTTCTTGAGCCAACATCAAACAAGCTCTTGGTATGTGGCTTGCGAGATTCTATATGAATCAAGTTTATGTCAACTGGATATCGGTAATGGTCCAGTATATGAATTGTCGACTCAATCAGTCAGAATGTAACTAACTGATTCACTCTTACTGTGTTGTCTGCTTTGAGATTGTCCGGTAATGAGAACAAGCAAGTACGGTGAATCTAATGTAATCGCGTTAGAGGATCCAACACTTTGAGCTGGAAACCCTATCAAGGAGGTTCTCTAAATTGAGCCTACCTGATCACAGGTACAGTCTGATTAACGGGGAACCGTGGTTATTGTAACCATATTCGAAGAAGTGACAAAGACACTTTCGTCCATATATGTTTATCTCTAACCTATACTTGCAGGTTTTCCCCCCCCCCCCCCCCCCCCCCCCCCACCCCCCCCCCCCACCCCCCCCCCCCCCCCCCCCCCCCCCCCCCCCCCCCCCCCCCCCCCCCCCCCCTCCCCCCCCCCCCCCCCCCCCCCCCCCCCCCCCCCCCCCCCAACACCACCCCCCCCCCCCCCCCCCCCCCCCCCCCACCCCCCCCCCCCCCCCCCCCCCACCCACCCCCCCCCACCCAACTTGACGGTTGAGTTTCTAGTCCAGGACGAGTCAAGATTCAAGGCCTCATGCTCAATCAACAAAGATTAATTCATGATGAAAGCTCAACTATCAATGTCTTCCGCAATCTTGATGAACAAAGCACTTCCTCATAAGAACATTTTAGGTAAAAGTTATCATGATAAAGAAAATGTTGAGGGAATTGTTAGGCAAGCTTTCAAGATCTTGAGCATAAGGGTGGAGACCTCAATGATCGCAAGGCGGCATAAAGATTCAAGGATAAAGATTTAGATATCTCAGTAGTCAAGACAAATCAAGGCCAAAGACCACGATATCAGTATTTTATCAAAGAATATCAAGTTAAAGATCAAGATCCAAGATCACAAGCATGCAAATGGATCTTCAAAATGAATTCCCAAGAATACAAGGCTCCAAGTCTCAAGACGTCACAAGAAGGATCCACAATTGAATGACCACCCCTTAGGGGGAGATTGTTAGCCGTGTATTTATTAAAGTGATGGTCATTAAATATTCCCGAGCCTTGTATAAGTAAAACGTAGTTTACGGGAATTTAGTTAAGCTAGTTGGGCCTAGTTGTCGGGCTCAAGCCCATTTGTTCTATGAACCGGCCCAACTCAAAGCCCACAAGAATAGTCCTTTCTTGTAGCTATTTAAAGCCCTCTCCAAGTGTGGAGAGGGTGTTGCTTCTCATTTTTCTTTTATGAACAAGTAACCATTTTTCTTTGTTTTTTACTTTCTCTCTCTAAAATCTATTTTTCTTATTTTTGTGTTTGAGGTGATGAAATGATATCCTAACATAGGAATGATGAACCAAATATTCCCGGCACTAGGCTAGAGCCCAGGAGAGATAAGGAAAGTCCGGAGGTGGAGATCACTAATGATGAAGAGGTAGAAATTACTAATGTTGTCATACCTGTGAATGTTAATCATGAGGATGAAGAAATAACTGATGAGGTGTATGAATTAAAGCGTAGGGAGAAAGGGAAGATTGTAGAGGAGTCTAGGAGTACACCATTCCCCACACCAATTAGATCTCTTAGGATTCATACTGATCTCGTATCTTTGGATACTGAGAAACTCCAGGAATTGACGGTAACTGATTAAAACTACACCATCATCAAGATCACCCAACACCAACTTATCTAAAACAAACTGACTTCTATCTTTATATGTCTGGACATATTCTTCATGTTCATCCAGCTCAATCACAAATATTCTCTGTTCCAGAACAACAATATCAACTGTATCTCTCTATGAAAGTCGATCCTCAGTTGCAGCAACAAGACATAGCAATATGGCTAGCACTTCAGATGAAGTTTGAGAGTCTTCAGGTACCACGGACTACATGTAGAACTTCTGCCGGTCGCCCAAGAGATCAGGATGATCCTCATGATGATGCTCATCCTGAGGGGGAGAATCGTGCAAATCGGCAGAAGACTTCTGAGTATGAAGCATATGTGTCTGGAGAATCATAGTCTGGACAGGTCAATGAAAGTGAACAAGGCCCATCAACTTCAGGAAATCAAGAGCAAGAAGACGATTAGGATTTTTGGACAGAGTCTTATGCTTCAGATGATGATGAAATACCAACGAAGCAAATGTCACAAGATATTATAGAAGAAGTATCACTGACAATTGATAAAGCAAAATTAAAGAAAATGGTTGATGAGATATTGAGACAAAGATGTACTTCAGGAGATGAGCATCAATATCACATTGATCAGATGAAGAATTTTCTAAAAAGTGACATTGTTTAGGAAAGTAGAAAGGAAATCCTTGTTTCTCCGCATCCACGAAAGACCACACCCCTAGTTCAAAGTTGTCAGAGAGATCCTTAAGCTCCACCATTATCTCTTATAAATCAAGACTTTTTGTATTCGAAGAAATGAAGTTTATGGCCTGAGAAGATAGTATTGTTACTTCACAAGTTTCCTGCAATTATCTTTAATGATGATGATATTGAAGAACAAACTTCCTAGATGGGCTGAATAAAAGTGTGTTAAGAATTTAATCCTTATGATCGATATGGTGTGAACATTGGAAGAATCCTCATGAAAAGATCTTCTACATAAGGAAAAAAAAAACCCAGAAACAGCCTGGAAAACCAAAGGAAAGTGGAATTTATTCGAACTCAAAGATCATTCAAGTTATCAAGACGTACTGGGAATTGGGTCATGAACACAAGTTTATCACAAAGTGTTGCAAGAGAGCTAATGAGTGCATTATGTCAATACCTGCCTGATTTACAAGAATCTCAATATCGAATTGATATTGAGGACATATATTTGCTGATTTATGAATGACAAGGTACCTGGGACTCTATGCAGTAAACTAGGTGCTATGGTCTTTATCAGTATTCATTCAGAAGTTCAGTATATTAGGAATGAGTGACATGATTTTTTAAACTTGGAATTGAAAGTTATCAAAGAAAGTTAAATCTCACTGCACCAATCAATATCTTTCCATGAGTTGAATAAACAAAATGGTTCCTCCATCATCTATGAGCCCGTGCATGGAATTAATATACGAATAAACCAAAAAAGAGAAAAGGGTGATGAGACATTCAGAGATTCATAAGTTTTGTGATGCAACGCTAAATAGAGTATTAAAAGGATTAAGGAGTTACAATAATGATGTTAAGTATGGATATATTCAAAGAGATCTCACCAATGAAGAAGTTGAGTATCTAAAATTGTTTGAAGAAGAGATTGAAGTATCAAAATCAGATGAGAAGATGGGAGAGTATGTAAATGGAAGACCACTTAGGACCCCCCCCCCCCCCCACCCCCAACCCCCCCCCCCCCCTACGAAGAGAACGCCCAAAATAATCGACCCTTAGGGGGAGATTGTTAGGTTCATAAAAAGTGTCAATTATGTGATTTAGTTATTAGTCTTTATTTTGTTTAGAATAAAGTAGTTTGTAATAAGGTATATTATGCTAAAAGTAAGAAATAGCATAATTGCCAAAGAATATGGACTAGAAGTGAAACATTAGAAAAAATAAAGGAAGGGAAGTCTCCTTCCTTCTCTTTTAAATACCCCTTCTAATCATCATTAGAAGGTGATGCCTTGTATAAACTTTTCCTTTTTCCCTCCATTTTAATAACATTTGAAATTTGAATACTTGTCATCCTCTACTATTCTCTTCAACCTTTCATGGTTGATTATGTATGATTCAAGATAAACAAGACCTATCAAGGGTGATGAGGTAGGCATCATTGGGCCAAAAGGGAATACCGTCTCATCAAATGTTACATGGCGGGAAATGAAGATTTTATTTGTGTTGAGCTCAAGGCAATGGTATCCACGATAATTAGTGGCATGTCCCAAAAAATAAAAGGTGATTAGTGGCATGTCTCCCAAAAATCGAAGGGAATAGTATCAAGATGAGGATAACAAAGACACCAAAAGTACGTAAAAGTGTATAGTCAGGTGTAGTTCTAAAAAGGCGGGTAAAAGTGTTAGGTTCAAGAGAAGTGTTTATTATTATATGAATTGGTCTTTGTATAGTTTTGTTTAGTTTTATAGTTTTAGTAGTAATTATAATGTAATAAAGTCTATCTTGATCAAAGTTAAAAGAAAGTTGACCAAGGTTTGCCTAAAGATAGGAAAATATAATAGGATTAGCAATAAGTATAAATACCCATCTAGGAGGAGTATTTATAAAAGTCTTTACATTTGTTGTAATTCACTTCTCCCTCCCATTTCTATTTTCCCTTTGAAATGGAAATTTAGAAAATGATGAAAAATACTCTCTAGCTCGTCTCCGTTATTCTATAAGCTTTCGTATGATTACTACTCCCTCCGTCCCACATTAAGTGTCCATTTTTGACTTTTTGAATTCTTTTTTCATAAACTTTGACCGTAAATATTTTTCTTTATGTTATATAATGCTTACTGAAATTCTATTCCTAATGAAAAATACTTCGAAACTCTATCCATTCTTATTATTTTGCATTGAAGTTCTAATATTAACACTAAGAAGAAATATTTAAGGGTCAAAGTTGAAGAAAGTGACTTTAAAATTGTCAAAATGGGACATTAAATTTGGAGGAGGGTAGTTTTACTATGCAAACATGACATATAACAAGTGGTATCTATCGTCGGGAGAGATCTAGTATGTGTTTCGTGAATCAAATCGAGCTTAACCATGTAAAATTTCGATCTACAAGCTTTCGTATCGATGAACAATAGGTTTTGTATGAGTTAAATTTATGATTTGATAAGTTTTTGATCTTAAAACGCAGAATAATAGCTTTTGTAATCATCGAATTGTAGGTTTAATATCTAGATTACGAAAAATACGTGTTTTAGATTGAATTTGATCGAAAAATATAGATTTGATAGCTTTGTAAGCATTTAAATAGGTTTCGGTAACTATTTTAGGCGAGAAAACAACTTTTGTATTTCAATTTTGAGCTTTCGTATTGTAGTTTTGGTTTTGTAACTGTCATACGTAAGTCATTTCTTAGCTTTTGTAACATAGACAAGCTTTCATAAACAGTGAAATAGCTTTCGTAACATAGAATTTTATCAATTTAAAAGAGATAACATTGAGATTATCACTTTAAAATGCTTAAAAATCAGATTGATAGATTTTTACTAGGTTTTATAGCTAAAGATTTACGTAAGTAAGACGTTTCTTGGATTTTACGAAAGTAGAGGTTATTTGGAATTTACGAAAGGAGGTTTCGTAAATTTTAGCTTTCAGTAACCGTTTGGTTTCGTAAACAGTGGAAGCTTTCATAGAATTGTGGTTTCGTAAACAAGGGGTTTCGTATCAAATACTTGGTTTTGGTTTCGTACTTCCAGCTTACGTATCGCAGGTTTCGTAACACAGTTTCTTAACTGAGGGTTTCGTATTACAGTTGAGGTTTCGTAAGACTTGGTTTCGTAACAGAGGTTTTGTAACATTGGTTTCATAATTGGAAGGTTTTGTATCTCAATGGAAAAGGTTTCATAACACAGTTTTGAGGTTTTGTAAACTGTTTCAGAGGTTTCGTAACATAGTTTTGGGGTTTCGTAAACTGTTTAAGAGGTTTCGTATCTCATACTTTCAGTTTCCGTAAAAAAAAACAAAAAAAATTTTTTTTTTTTTTTTTTTTTTTTAAAAAAAAAAAAAAAAAAATCACTGTTTAAGAGGTTTCGTATCTTCTAATTTTTGAAAATTTAAGATTTCGTAATCAAGGCTTACGTGTTAATTAGACTTTTGTTAAGAAATCAAAGTTTTAGTTTCTTTAAGGTTACTCATTCTAATACAAGACAAGGTTGTTACATTTCTCGTTACTTCAGGATTTACATGAACTTTATCTCCAAAACGATACAAGTTTTCTTTGTAATCATTTGATACAACATGTTCTACTTCAAAATTCAAACAAACTTTAGCAGACTAGGAGTATTGATTAGACTTAGCATTGCTGGAGAAAGTAAAATTATATTCCATGAGAAGTAGGTTTTTTTTCATAAAAAAAAAGGGGTTTCTAGTAAATAAGCTTGAAGATGGGGAGGCGGAATGTGGATATTCAATACAGAATGGACCGTATGATAGGCCAATGATTCCTAATCCAGACGGCACTAACACACAAATACTTAAACCATTGTCCAAAATGACTTCAGCAGACAAGAGTCAATACATTGCTGATGTGAAGGTCATGAATTATCTTCTTCAAGCAATACCAAATGATATATACAATTCAGTGGATGCATGTAAAAATGCTAAAGAAATGTGGGAACAAATTAAAAGATTGATGTTTTGTTCTGATGTTACTAGTCATGCGAGACACTCACGTCTTATGGATGAATTTAACAAATTTGTAGCAAAAGAAGGAGAATCGCTAGAATCCGTGTATGAAATATTGACAACGCTTGTGAATATTATGGATCGTAATAATGTTCGTCCTGTTCTAGTGTCAATTAAGACCAAGTTTCTCAATTGTTTGCAACCCGAGTGGAGCAAATATGTCACCATGGTTCGTCACAAACAAACTAGCGGTACAGTTTCATATGATGTGTTGTATGATTCTTTAGTACAATTCAAACCACATGTTCTAGCATCCAAAGTAAGGAAAGCTACCAAGAATCATGATCCATTAGCCCTTCTTGTTCAATCAAATGATTCTTCATCACAATCTCATGCAAATTCTTCTTATTCATCACAACCATACTATGTCACACATCCTTCATCAGTTGTTGACTATAAAGATGAATATAAAGGGGAGTTACAAGGGGATTCTCAAGAGGACACGCTTACAACTACCATGATGTTATTAGCTCGAGAAATCACTCAGAAGTTCTCCACACCTACCAGTAATTGTCTTCGTACTTCATCAAACACAAGGAATCAAGCCGTGATTCAGGATGGTCGAGTTGACATACAAACCAAGAATGCAGATTATGGTGGAAATGGTAATAAGAATGCAGGGAGACAAAGCAGGAATCAAGCGTTTAATGCAGGAAATGGAAATGATGACAACAATCAGATAGTTCAGCGTGCTTTACGAACTGAGTCAACTCCCGAGAAGGCAAATGTCCAGTGTTATAACTACAATGAAAAGGCCACTATGCCCTTGATTGTCAGAAACCAAGAGTTCATGATGCAAAGTATTTCAGAGAACAAATGTTCTTAGCTATGAAAGATGAAGCCGGAAGTAACCTCGACAACGAAGAAAATTACTTCATGCTTGACACTTCATATGGAGAAGAAACAATGGAAGAGTTAACTGCTGCTGTCATGTTGATGGCTCGAATTCAACCAGCTGATGGTAATGCTGAGACTGTGCCATCATATGATGTAAAGGCTGTCAGTGAGGTAAATGTTTCATCAATGGATCATGAACAAGTGAGTCATCTGAAACGTAAAACAGTTATTCAAACATCTGATGTAACACCCCCAAAATTTCAACAACGCAGCGGAATACCACTTGGGGTGCTACTTCATAATACACAGCGCTAGATACAAGAGAACGACCTCTAAATGTGTCGTTTGTAAAACAATCTCGTTGATTTTCTGAAATCAAAATAATAGTTGTCCCATAATTACATCACAATGAAAAGCTTGAAAGCGACACAACGAGATTTGATCATTTGTAGAAATCCAATTATGAAATCTTGTCAATTTAGACTCTAATGCACATCAGATAATCCAAGCATCTAATTCACCTGAGAAAAATCTTGCTTAATAGTGTCAAAATACATGTTGGGGAGTTCATTGGTTTCTGTTAATATTAAAGTTCGTTCAAACTAAAATGTATCTGGCCACTGTATCTTATCAGGTGTCTTATACAATAACGTTTAGTGACTACTGTATCCATACAGTATCATAAATAATTGTGTGACCATTTATAATAAATATTAATTGTCCTTTCCAAAATGTACGTTATGGATTTTTAGGAAAATCAATTAGCGTACAATTTTGCAACGACCATTTCAATCCAAAATTAGTCCCAAAAATGTACGTATAAAAGTTGGATAAAAAATATACAAAAGTATGTATTGCCACTTTTTCAAGTGTGAATTAAAATCATGATTACTATTCTCTAAGTTCTTGAAACTGTGACGTATAGACTTGGTATGTATGCCACTTTATTCAAGGGCACAGTAAGAGTGACCATATTAGGTGTTCCCTCCAAAAAGAAACCCGTGGCATCTAACACTGAAAAATTTATGTACACATCATGGGTGTTCATCCAAGAACACCGCACAGTATTAAAAATAAATGTTCACATCATGGGTTTTCCCTCCAAGAACTACCGGGCGTTAATGATTGTGGGCCCCGCAGACGCCAAATCAAATCGTGGATCCGGGCATGGGTATACTGTTCGTTCCCAGTGATAGCTAGTCACCTGAACGGGATTGGTCAATACAAATGGGATCTTTTTAATAACCTTCGCAGCTCACCCTCCAAGTGATTTACAGTTCATGCAACCTAAGCTAATCCGTAATCATAAAAGTATAGTATGCGTTTACGTTCCAAAAATTAAATCAAGTATTGTATCTCCTCGCGAGATATATAAATGAGTATGTAAACCAAGCAAGTAATCAACCACGTAAATACATTTATAAACAAGCATGTTCTCACCCCAAAAATATATGTAAAACCAGTAAAACGTGGGGCTATAAACTCACCTTGATGATGAAGAACGATCGACAGATAGGCATCTAATATGCACAACACGAACGGAAGACGAAGCGGCTCGATCAAGAAGTTGCAACTAATCTTAACGGCTAAGATCCACTAGCCTAGGATAATATATTTGGGTTTCCCGATGAATGGTTACATCAACGCTACACGTTGATGAAGATTTAGATTTAACGTTGTAATGGTTTGGTGGTTGGTTAAATAAATAAATTGAAAATAAACCCAAAGCGTGTAATATATTCCGTATATATTTCATGTGAAAAATAAACCCTTATATAACTCATAAAGACAAACAATCCAAAGATTAATGTGACGTATATAATGCCTTGCAAGTATTATATAATAAGTGTGAGCAAAATAATTAAACCAATTAGTTTGACTCGTTTTCTGAAATCACCACTTAATTAAATAGAAAGTTCTTGTATAAACGTAATCGTACGTTTTAAGATTACCAATTAAGTTAACCGATGTTTGTAAAGCCTTTTACAACAATTATTAGGTTACCCTCTAGCTGATAATTATAAAATATAAAATAATATTTTATAAGTTATATTTCGTTTCCTCGACGGGTCGTGACTAAAACAGTTCGTTTCCTTGTGAAAGTATAGTTTTCGTTCGTTGTCAGGTTTTCGTACAGTTATATTCTTATATATCTTTAACATATAATTTATTCCCTTTATCGGTTTATAAAACAATAGTAGTTTTAGTGAATCATAAATATAGGAAATTATATAAGTTTCATCATGACTTCCCCGTTTATATAACGTTTTCCATTTTCGCAAAACTCGACGTTTTCCATATTCAATATATGTTGCAATTGTTAACGTGTTAATATTTCAAACACTCGCGTTTTTAGATATAATATATTTATATATTTTATTATATCTAAACTAAATTATATAATAATTGTCATATTTATTTAACCCTTTTAAACCACCAACTTATATATCCGGTTTTAAAATATTTATAAAACCTTATGTTATTTTCATTTGTCGTCTCATATGAATCAAACGCACCCTTATCGTTATTATAAATACGAAAACGAAAATAATAACAAAGTATTTATTAAACCAATTTAAACCACCATTTATGTTGAGATTTTATATTTATAAAATCTTAAAATATATTTACTAGTTTATTGTTAACCAACCAACCAAACGCACCCTATAGGCTGTCACAGCAGCCAACCGCACCCTCACGGCTATCACGGCAGCCAAGCGCACCCTAACGGAGTGTAAACCACAAAACCAAACGCTCCTCTTTGGATCGTCCTAAGCCAAACAGCCCCCGGCTGTGAACTCAAACCCGACGCACCCTATTGTGTGGCTGACCCGAACAAACGAACACCCCTAACTGCTAACCCGCAACCAGACGTACCCTTTTCAGAATTCACCACAAACCCATGCACCCTAATCTGATTATGAACCAAACGGACCCTAATCTGAGTAAGACCAAACGGACCCTAACCTGGTGCTTATCACCGAAACCAAACGCACCCGGGCTGGTGCTATATAACCCAACACAAACCAACCTGACACCCTTGTGGTGGTGTTTTACCACCGAAACAAACACCCTTGCGTGGTGTTGTGGGCTGTCAAACGCACCCTTGTGGTGTCTTGTGACTGCCAAACGCACCCTACTTGGGTTTACACGAAAACCAAACGTGTCCTTGGTGCTTCACAACAACCAAACGTACCCTTGTCGTGGTGGTTTAAAACCACACGCACCCTTGGGAGGTGGCGGCTGTCGAGTGGTGGTGGTGGCGTGGCAGTGGATGGTGATGATGGTGTTGGCTATGATGATGATGGCGACGGGGAGGTGGCGGCGATGGTGGTGTTGGCTGCGGTGGGACAGCAGCCGGAGAGGAGGGGGAGAAAACGGCGCGTGAGAGAGAGTGACCTAGTGGGTTGGATAGATCGAGCGATGAGGATCAATTTTGGGTTCGGCCGGAAAAGTCCGCCGGAAAAGTTTTTCGGCGGCGGCAGCGAGGCGGCGGTGGTGGCCGGAGGCGGTGCCGGCGGCGGCTGGTGGTGGCCGGATATTTGGAGAGGGAGAGAGAATTGGTGGTGTGTGTGTGTTTTTATATTTATAAATGTATTATAATATAAAAACTTTTATTTATATTAAAACTTTATAATAAATGTGGCAAGTCTCAAATAGTGTAGGGTTTATTGTGTAACTTTTTAGTATAGTTTTGATAACTATCAGTTCGGGACTCGTTTGAGCGACTTAACGGATGAATCAACGCACGAAACTTGCGCCATTGTTTTTCAAATCATTTTTTTGATAAAAATGAGTATTTATTTGATAGTATTTCATAAATATTTTCATAACATTTATAAAAATATTCGTTATTAATATTCGTTATTTATTTAATGAACCGGTTACGTCTCGTCCGAAATAGAAAAGAAAAAAAATGGATTTCAACTCAAATATTCGCGTTCTCAACAAACGTTTTTAATTAAATTGCTAAGTATTTTATTAAATATTTTTATTTAATAAAGAGTGATAATTGAATATAATTTAATTATTTTTGTGTTTCTAAAATCTTGCGAGGGCATTTCAGTCACCTTCTGACTGTTTTCGGGTCTCGGTCAAAACTAAAAAGTTGTCAGGAATATCATTCCACATCAAATTGCTTTAGAGTCCGAGTCGTGAAAACGTGATTTAGATGGTCGTTCTTATAAGTCAAGCCAGACCCTAAAAGTCAAAGATTGAAATCGTCATTCAAAATTTCGAAAATTCTCGGATGTTACACAACGACACATCACTCAGTGCATAACTTCTTTTTAGTAGATCCAAAAATGATATCATCGACATATACTTGAACTAGTAGAATATCACTTTTGACTCTTTTAATGAACAAAGTCTTATCTATCTGACCTCTCTAAAATCCATTGTCTAATAAATAGGTAGATAAGGTCTCATACCAAGCTCTTAGAGCTTGATGTAGACCATATAATGCCTTTTCTACTTTATAAACTCTGTCAGGGAACTCTGGATCTTCAAACCCTAGAGGTTGACAGACAAAAACTTCCTCTTCAATCTTGCCATACAAAAATGCACTCTTCACATTCATCTGGTATACTACAAAGTCTTTGAATGAGGCATAGGCTAAGAACAGCCTAATTGCTTCAATCCTAGCAACTGGAGCAAAAATCTCATCATAATCTATTTCCTCTTCTTGAGTGTAACCCTGTGCAACCAGCCTTGCCTTATTTCTAATCACAATACCTCTTTCATCTTTCTTATTCCTGTACACCCATTTATTACCAATGGCTCTTTTCCCATGTGGTAAATCCACCATGGTCCAAACCTATTGTAACTTGAACTACAGAAGCTCTTCTTGCATAGCTTCTATCTATCTTGGATCTTTTAATTCTTGGATTACCTTTTTGGGCTCTTCCTGGGATAAGAAACAAGCAAACAGACAAGTATGAAGGTCTTCATGAGTTTTCCCTTCATAAACAGCACTAATAAATCCTTGTTCATTTATAGTCTTTGTAGTCTTTACACCAGACTGTACATCACCAATCACATGATCAAGTGAATGGTCTTTATGGATTCTTGTATTTGGAGTAGAAGGAACTAGATATGTGGTAGTAATGTTGCTCATGTCTACTTTTGTTTCATCACCAAAGAAATCAACATGTGTGGCTTCAAGTGGAGCAGTAGTAACTGTTGGGCTAACAGTATTAATATTTAGACTACCAGTATTAACATTTTTACTAGCATTATTAATACTTGGCCCAGCAGTATTAACATCTTGAGTACTATTTTCAAGTGTCTCTTGATCATCAATTTCACTTTCTTTATTTACACCTTCATCATCCTTCTTTTTAGCATCACTAGAAGGTTGTGGTTTATCATTACTAGCATTCTTTAAAGAAGAATCAAATAGTAAACCATCTTTCCACATTGGTATCAAAATGTAGTCTTGGCTAGATCATCTCTCTTTGCTAGAATGACCTGTACCAATACTTTCTTCTTTACCTACAAATTCATTAGAGTTTGTACATGCAACAAATGGCACATAATTCATTGATTTTGTTAGAACATCAATATCAAACAGCCAGTTTGGTCCATCATTTGCAATAATAGGCTCATCCTCCAAGAACCTAATATGCAATTTTTCTTCTACTTTCCTAGTTTTAATGTTGTATACCCTAAAAGCCTTACTATTTATTAAGTATCCAACAAAGAATCCTTCATCTGACTTTCCGATTTATTTTCGTTCGATTAACATCCCAAATGTTAAAAAAATAATAAATTATATATCAAGTATTTTAAGGTCCCTAACAATAATATATTAATATAGTACTTAAGTATTTATTAATTTTCTTATGTAAGCATCGACTATGCATACTAATGATGCTAGTAATATGACTATATTTTAATATCAGCTAGGATAAAAGAAGTATTCTAAGAAACCATATTTGTGGATAATGAATTCTATATAAATAGAGATAAGATGATCATATGATTTGATTAAAGTAAACAACGTTGGGTTCACGCTCGTTAATGTCCGATTTTGCGTATTATATATTATCGTTTATGTTCATTGATGTCTGTTTATGAGCTCATTTAATATACGTTTAACGTTCGTGTAACTATTATGAACGAACATAAACGAACATAACAAGCTCGAAATCTAAAATATTAACAACATGAACAACCATTTTTTGTTCGATTACCGTTCCTGTTGTACATTTATTTGTTCGTACTAAAATTAAATAACGAACATGAACATAACTCGCGTTCGCGTCGTTACCGGTTCGTTCAGCCCTACCTACACCAATACTTTCTTCTGTACCTACAAAATCATTAGAGTTTGTACCTGCAACAACTGGCACATAATTCATTGATTTTGTTAGAACATCAATATAAAACAGCCACTTTTGTCCATCACCTACAATAATAGGCTTATCCTCCAAGAACCTAATATGCAAGTTTTCTTCTACTTTCCTAGTTCTAATGTTGTATACCCTAAAAGCCTTACTATTCAATGAGTATCCAACAAAGAATCCTTCATCTGACTTTCATCAAACTTACCTAAATAATCTAAGGTATTAAGAATGGTAACATGACACCTAAATATCTCATGAAGCTTAGACAGGTGTTCTATCTAACCATCTAAACAGTTCATGAAGGGTTCTTAGTTATGAGGCTTAACTACTAATACCCTCTATTTGCTATAGCAAGCAGTATTAACAGCTTCAACCCTAAAATTGTAGTAGGAAACTTAGAGTCAGCCAACATAATTTTTAGTTAGCCTCAATCATTGTCATATTTCTCCTCACCAGCAACAGCCCCCGCCCCACCCATTTTGTAGGCGTTCTTCTAGCTACACTAAATTCCCTCTTAATGCTTTTCTTTTCACAAAACTCACTTATAACTCTATTCTTGAACTCTGTTCCATTGTCACATCTGATTACCTTTACTTTCTTATCAACTAGATTTTCTATCTCAATTATAAAGCTATTAAGAATGCCACTAGTCTCATCCTTAGATGCTAAAAAGAAAACCCAAGTAAGTATGTTATAATCATCAGTGACAACTAGACAATATTTTTTATTCATTAAGCTGCTCATAAAAGTTGGACCAAACAAGTCCATATGCAACATGAATAAAGGCTGAGTAATAGAATTCTGTATCTTGGACTTACAAGAGGCTTTGTGTTGCTTTCCCTTAAGACAAGCAACACAAGTTTGGTTATTTTCAAAACATTTTGTAGGCAAACAACTCACAAGATTTTCCTTAACAAGTTTATTAATAGTTTTAAAATTTACATGACCTAGCCTCCTATGCCATAGCATTGATTCATCAAGTGTGGCCTTTGCAACAAGACAAGTTAAACTCTCTTTAGGAATAATATTTTTCATATCAACACTGTACATATTGTTCTTTCTAGGAACTTTAAGTAAAACCTGACTTTCATCAGCTAACTTAAAATCAGGAGACAAAACAAAACATCCAATGTTAGTAAAAAGAACACTGTTCCTTTTGTCACACATCTGTGAAACACTAAAAAGGTTAAACTATAACTCCTTGACAAAGTATACATCCTCAAAATCAGGCTTACTAGTTTTAAGAGTTCCTTTACTAGTAATTTTCCCTCTTTTGGCTCCTCCACCAAAGGTAACACATCCTCCATCAAATTCCTTAAAGTCTGAGAGATAGGACATGTTCCCTGTCATGTGCCTTGTGCATCCACTATCAACATAGCCTTGATCTTTTTTTTGTGGATGACCCTGCACATAAAAATAAGGAAATTAGTTTCCTTTGGGGACCCAAGCCATCACTGACTTGGATCTGCCTCGTGCATCAACATAATTATGGTTTTTCAAAGTAATTGATGCACTATTAAGTTTGGTAGGTCTCCAAACCCAACATGCTGAGGCCTTAACAGCATAACCTGATTTGCCCTTACAGCATTAACTACTGCTAAATTTGGCCTAGCAGTATTAACTGCTTTTGGCCTAGTAGTATAAAATTTTCCCTTAGCAGTATTAACTTTTTGGCTAGAATTTTTGTTAGTTAATTTTGTTTTTGTTTGATAGGGCCTCTTTACAGTTGATTGTGTTGATTTAGAAAAATGTGACATTGGTCTAGCACTATAAATTGTAGTTTTGGGATGAGCAGTATTAACAGGCCTAGCAGTATTAACTGATCTTAGGCCAGTTTTCATTAAAACTGCTCTTGGAACCATGTTCCTTTGAGCACTAGGGTGAGTCTTTTTAGCAGAATAATTGTAATTCACCCTTGTATAATTACTCCCAGAAACCACACTTTTCCCTTTGATGGTAATTGCAGTTAGCCTGCACATGGTCAAACTTCCACAGATAAAACAAGCTTTATTGTACATCACAAAGTCACTTCCTAGCTGTTGGGACTTCTGATTATTCTAGTTTCTTTGATTTCCCCTAGGACCTTGTGACCTGTACATCTCAGCATACTTAACTGGTTTCCTAACTGGTTTTTCTTGTTGTTTGGCTCTAACAAATTCTATCTTGGCAATAGTAGGAAAAATAGTTTTCTTTTCTAAGTTATCATCTGACACCAACTTCTTAACCATTAGGGCATCAGGAGATTCCCTAACCTTATTAGAAGTATCTTCACAGACATTCTTACTAGTCTTAGGTCCATAGCCTTCAAA
>BQNB010055947.1:0-38886 GCA_026074375.1 Tanacetum coccineum
AGCTATCTATCTCAAAAATAAATCCTAGAAGCTGAATTTTAAGAAATAAGCTATACTATGGACTTTGAACAAACTTAGATAGAAGGTTTTTATCAATTACAACTAGAAATGAAAATCCTAGAAGAAATAAACCAAAACTCAATTCTGCTGCTATATCACTTTTGAAAGGAAAATTATGCTAGTCTAAAAGCTTGGAAATGAGAATTAAGTGATGATTTATAAGGAACTAATGGAATACTTCTTAAATGCTTAAATCTAAGGTCTAAATCCTAATCTTATAAGCTAAGAAGACAGCTTAAAATAACAAGCAACAGCAGTACTAACTAAATTAGTATTGTTGTTGCTGATCTTTTTGGTACTACTCAAGTGCAGGCCAATTTGCTAAAAGAAGAACTCATAAACCTACTACATTAATGTATCTAGATGTAAACTAACCAAGTTTGAATTCTAGCAAGATGTAAATCACTTACTACAAATTTTACTTACTCCTAAAACTGTCCTGGTGCTAGGATAAGTAATTTAAGCTCAAAACTTTCACATATTATAAACTAACTTCTTAATTCTATTTAAAACTTGTTAATTTGCCCTAACTCAACTATGTAAAAGATTTTGACATGAAAATTTTGACTTTAAGAGTCAACCACTCCTTGTCCCAAACACTAGTTAAAATAAACTGTCCAAACCATTTTTTATCTAAATTCTATTTTAAAGCTAAAACTTTTAAAACCTTATATCTACTCTTACTTATACTGTCCTAATTAATCTATTTAAGCTATTAAACCTTCAGCTTATTAACAAATATTAGCTAGTTTCTCTCCTAGCTTATACTACTTAAAATGACAGTTTTAGGAAATGAAAACTCAACAAAAACTAAACAATGAAAACTCACATCAGGCAAAAGGCAACTAATCAATCATGATTAAGCATATATGAAAACACATGAAAAACAATAAGCAAATCTAATTAAGCTAAATTTATGCTAGATTGAAAATAAGAATTGAAACCTTGTCTTTGTAGTCTCAGAAGCTATAGGTCACTCTTTCTGAGTGAGTGACCTCAAATCAAATCCTATGTGGCTCCTAGCCTCTATACCTTGAGCTTTAAGCTCAATAAGCTTTTATTAGCTTATTACTCTCTTGAACCTCCAAAATGAATCCAATGACCTCAAGTGATCATGCTTTGATGTAAATTGGATAAAATGAGTAAATGAATTACTTAAAACAAAGTTTTGACTGAATTTGAGCTTATTAACAAGCTTAAGCTCAAAAGAGCTTATGAGAGCTTATTGAAGTAAAAATTCCTTAAAATTGAAATCAAAGAACAAAGAAACTTAAGAACTGAATTTTATTGCTTAAATTGGTAACGTACAAGCTGAAAAATACAAAGTACAAGTGATTAAAGTTGATTTGAAAAACTTAAGAGAAAATGCTTAAAAAATAAGAAAAATTACAAACTGAAAATTAAAACTCACTAACTATCTCCTAAAAATGAACCCTAATTGTCCTATTTATAGAGAATTGAAGAAGAGAAGTTGAGAGCTTGATCAATTATAACCGTTGGATCTTTTAAACTCGAATCTAAGCCATTGATGATGATCGATGAGGTGTTTGATCCAATCAACTGTTGCTACATGTGCGAAATGACTTAGTGGTGGATTAATACGAGGTAAAGTGCATGTGGAGGAGCGGGGAAGGTTATGGAGTGATTTGGGTTTGTTGGTGAAATTGGCGGGAAAATCTGTTGGGAGACGGTTAGAGAGGAATTAAGCCGCGTTTTGTTTTGAATCTTTGAGTTATATGCACATCCAGTCCTTGTGTTTCACTTTCCTCTATTGTAGTGTAAAAGAAGTTTCAAAGTTTGCATTTCCAGTCCTTGTAGTTGATAACTTCTATTTTCCCTTTTAAAAACAACTTTCTCACTTTAGCAACTTTGGTCCTTTAACTTCAATTTGATCCAAAAGAGCCCTTAAGCTTTGCAAACTTGTCACTATTGGACCTTTGACTTTTATTTGGGTCTTTATTTCTTGTATCAGGCTGATCCGGCTTTGAGATTTGGCTTCATTCTTCACTCTTTGTCTTGTCTTTTCCGTTTCTTGTCGGTTTTTGATCGTTTTTGCTTCCTTTTGTTTGTTTTATCCTTTCCTGCACAATAGACACAAAAGCACACATTTTTCTATCCTTTTGGCATTTTCCTGGCTTTTATTTGGCAAAATCCTGGGTAATTTATATATACAATTCAGCATTTATAAATTGGTCCAGTATACACCATACAACGACACATCAATCATCTCGTTTGATTTCTTGACATCCATGTTGGTCCAGTATCTTCCCTTCAACCGTTTGTTACCGGTTCCCAGCTTGTTCCTTTTCACCATATCAATTAGATTTTCTCGAATCTTTTCAAATGTACCATCACATAACTTCTTTACTTCACTTAGCTTCATTAGGGATTTAACGTTGTGTTATTTGAGATACACAAACCCTTTATGCATTGCAGTCATTGTGAATGGTATCCTTTGGTCGATTCCTTCAAAGAACATCATAGGTTTGGTAAGGTTGAGAGTTTGTTGATAACTTTCCACTCCTAGTTGAATATCTTTAACCCTGTTTTGAATCAAGACTCTTGTTGGGATTTATAGATTTGACGAGACAAAAGAAACAAGTAATGAAACAAAAGGATCAAAATCGTCATTAAAGAATTCTATAAGATGTAGGAGAAATATGAATATTCTGGAAGATCTCCTTAAGAAGATAAACTTAAATGTTTAAAAGATTTATTAATATCTTTATACTTATCCTTTGTAAACCTAGATATCTCTACTATATAAAGAGAAATCAGGCGTGTAGTTTTAGGTATCCAGACTAGTATGTATGTGTACACAAGATACAATGTAGACGTCTAGTTAGTTGGTTTAGCCTCAAGGATCTTTGAACCCTATTAGTAGGTAGAGTAACCATTCTATTCTGATCAAATAGAATTTGAGGTGTGGTGGAATCATATGAATATAAAACCTTGCTGATGATAACATTGTTCTTTGTTTAATTCCGCTGTGTATATATGTTATCATTGTTATTATTTATCCTAGATATATGTTCTAAACAAACTGAGCTTAAACGATCTAAGAACTATTACGTGTTTTAGTTCTATCAGGTGGTATCAGAGCCATGGGGCTCTTGATCTAGGATCTACAGGGTTTTTACATGTTCGTTTTCTGATTTTAGTGGTTAAATTCGAAAAACTAGGGTTTATGGCAAACCCTAGATCAATAAAACAGAAATTGTGGTATTTGGTTAGTGAAGGTGTACGTTTGTATGAAGCTGATGTTTTGTCGTGATTGCTTCGCTGCTCTTAATCAATAAACCAAAACCCTAAAAAGTTTTTGGTTAATACAATAGCATGTTATTGTGTATTCAAAGAAGTAACAGCAGGGTGCGATTATAGTTGTATTGTTTAGGGTTCATACATGACGTCTACAGTAGGTGTTGATATTCATTGCACATAAGAGATTTAGGGTTTTCCAAAACCCTAACTGGTTGTCGACATCAAAAGGTTCAAAATAGGAAAAGAAGGTTGCTGTGTTTGGTGCTTAGGAACAAAAAGAAGTAGCAGGCATCACAAAGGTACACAGGTTATGTGAAATTGTTGGTAAGTAATAAGAAAGATTAAAGGAATCTTCTGTTTTAAGACCTACTGTTGTTATGGTTTTGTTTCGTTAAACAAGGTTTTTGCTGTTGTTCCTGAATTTGTGGTCTGATGTGTGACGTTGTTATAATGGTGTTTATGTTTAAGTCTTGTTCGTCGAAGGTTAACAGGTCGCTGATTTGGAAATTAGTTAGTATTGTTGTGTCATAACATGATCTGATTTGATCTGCTGGTGTTCGTGATTAAGTACAAACAGTAGTAAGTTCGAGTATTAATGATGTTGATTAAATACGGTATTGAAAGAACTTAGTACTGCTAGTATGATTTTACTGCTGCTATGCTATATTAATACTGTCAATTTGAAGAGCAGTAGTAATATGAGTTAATGCTGTTTCATGATCATTAGTACTGTTGGTTCTAATGATTGACGATAAAGAAGGTGTAACAGATACAATTTGGTGGGTGCTGCAATGTTTCATGAATTGAGAAGGGTATTGAATCTGAATCCAAATGTGTATGTTGATGAGTTGCAGGTTAATGCTGAATTTATCAGTAAAAGGCTCAGCAAGTCTGCTAAATTAATTAAAGCTCATTTTGGTAGATCTGATCCGGATTGGAGGTTGGATCATTTTTTTCCTGTTCATGAAATCACAATTATGTACGAAGTTAAAAAAAAGATATGTGGATGCGAAGGCTGGTCAAACGTTGGCATTTTTTTCACATTCAATTCTTACTAGATTTGGCGTTGCATTCAGGATCTTTGAAAAGAAGTTCTCTGCCAATTTACCCAGCTTTTGGTAAGTACATACAATGAAGAATTTTAATGCTTTAAATGAATGGGTTGAAAGCAGTTAATATAATCAAATTAGTGATAGTTTACTGACACTAAAAAGTGTCACAAAAAGAATGAGAGGAAGGAGAAAAAGAATTAGTGACACATTAGTAACAGTTTAGTAACAGATAAAGTGTCACTAAATAGTATGGGAGGAAGGAGAATGGACATTAGTGACAGATTAAGTGTCGCTAAAAGAATGAAGGGAAGGATAATACGAATTAGTGACAAATTAGTGACATATTAGTGACAGATTAAGTGTCGCTAACAACTATGGGAGGAAGGATAATGCATATTAGCGACGGATTAGATACAGTTTTGTAACAGATAAAGCGTTGCTAACAACACAGGAAGGAAGTTTTTTTTGTTTTGGTTTTAATTTTTATTGGAATAGTACAGGTTGGTTCCAACACACACAGTTTGATTATTGGTTTGTTCAGAAGGTTCTTAGACAAATAGAAGGTTTTTGGATTTTGGTTTATTTGTTCTTAAGCATTTTAAAGACTCATATTTATTGGATTAATTGGTTACGAAGAAGATTGTTTATCACCAATTTGAAGTTGAAGTGGAGTTTTTCGGATGCGTGTTCTTATCATATCTCAAAGTGGGTGTTACACTTTGAAGATAACTTGTTCGTGCTTAGAAACGATGTGACGAAGACTTGTCAAAATCTAGGAAAGGTGTGTGATTTTTCTTATGGTACTCAATGCTCACATTTGCTATCACTTAGTATGTGTCTCATAGAAGACGAGGATTTTCGTCAAGAGGTTGCGATCTACTTATATTTCACAGATTTATTTATAAGTTTGACGTCACGTGGATAGTACAAGATATAAGACACAAGTTTGGGCTATTCTACTTCAGTATCAAGTTCGTTATACTTAGTTTTTTTCATCAATAATCATTGCAAAAAGCCTACAGAATTGAAGATTCAAGAGATGGTTAACATATTGGTTTTAGGGGAAGCTTATTGACAAAGTGTTTAACCATCAGGATATGTTCATGCACCACTTGAGATGAATGTTTTCATTACTACTGCTAGTTATTTATTACTACTGCTAGTTTAAGTTTCTTCTGTCTTGAATTTATTATTCTTATTATGCATCATGAAGGGTAATTTGAGACATTAGAAGGCTGGATTAGTAGTGTAGTATATGGTTTGTAGTTATAAAGATTCAAGTTGCTTATCTTCTCTAGATCCCTATTAGATTATGACAAAAAGGGGAAGAAGATTACAGAGATATGATTTGCAGCTTATTATGTGTGATGTCATGGCAAGGTTACAAAGGAAATCTGAATTAAGGGGAAGTTTTTGTTTCATTCAGGGTGATCCATGATCTCAACTTCAGGGGAAGCTTTGATTTCATCAGGCTTTATGATGAAGTTCATACAAGAACATGTTTGTTTTGTCATCATCAAATAGGGGAAGATTGTTGGGAATTATAGATTTGACGAGATAAAAGAAACAAGTAATGAAACAAAAGGATCAAAATCATCATTAAAGAATTCTACAAGATGTAGAAGAAATATAAAGATTCTGGAAGATCTCCTTAAGAAGATAAAGATAACAGAAGATAAACTTAAATGTTTAAAAGATTTATTAATATCTTTTTACTTATCCTTTGTAAACCTAGATATCACTACTATATAAAGAGATATTAGGCGTGTAGTTTTTGGTATCCAGAAAAGTGTATGTGTACACATGATACAATGTAAACGTCTAGTTAATTGGTTTAGCCTCAAGGATCTTTGATCCCTGTTACTAGATAGAGTAACTGTTCTATTCTGATTAAATAGAATTTGAGGCATGGTGGAATCATATGAATATAAAACCTTGTTGATGATAACATTGTTCTTTGTTTAATTCCGCTGTGCATATTTGTTATCATTGTTATTATTTATCCTAGATATAAGTTATAAACAAACTGAGCTTAAACGATCCAAGAACTATTTCGTGTTTTAGTTCTATCAACTCTTTTGATGGATAGGAGAAGTGCATTGTTGAAGTCTTTCACAAATTCTAATGGGAGATGGTGAAGTTTATCTTAGACTTGGAGCAAACACATGTCCTCTACATCATTTAAACTGAGTCTAGGAAGATCTGGGTTGCTGAACTCATACTCGTTATCATCAGATCTCTTGACTACAATTGATAATAGGAAACCATAACCCTATTTCTTCTTTACCACTACACGAACAACTAATTTGATCCTTAAATCTGAGTAGACTCTTTCTTTAGTTTTGGTACTCATTTCTGCTTTGAAGAAGTCAATTTTGCTATCTTTCCAATGGTGAATACTATTAAGGGGTTCAAAGATGTAACGATGAGTTTTTTTGCTCCATCTATCAGAGATCATATCTTCTATGCCTTGTTTGTAGTATCTAGCAGCATAGTGCTTGGTGATAGAAGTAGTGTACTTATCTTTCATGCTTAGACACACAAGGTATAGAAATCATGATTGTAAAAAGAAGGATGTAGTTTTGTATTTTTGGACATGTGTTGTTTAAACAATCTAGGTTTTAATACATCATCTTCATCACTGTTCTACTTATCTTCTGATAACGCTACTTCTCTAAGTTGGTCAACATGGTATTCGAGTTCTACATCATTCTGGTACCGCTGCTTTAGCCTTTCTAGTCATGCACCTTCAAGATCTGCTATTGTAAGCTTGTCCTTCTGGATGATTGCTTTAATCTTATTTGCTATTGCAACACTAGATGGTGCAAGAATATGATTCTCATTTTGATCAATATATGATTTTAGGAGTAAATCAAACCATGTCGTTCTCCTTTTAACATTAGCTGACCCCGACTTCTTTGGAAACTATTCTGGATTAAGATGATTCCGAACATAGTCATCTTCTTGGTCTAGGGGTTGGATGGCAGAAGTGTCAACATGTGCATGAATCACGAGAGATTTGTTCAGCCTTGATGATCTAGAAGAAGGTTCGCCGACATCCTTTCAACGTTTCTTCTTGTTCTCCCCTTCATAATTATTAAGAGAATCTTGATTATCATGAGACCTCTTGTGAAAGGATGGTTTTGCATCTTGAGCATTATGTGCATCATGATCTAGACAGACGGATTCATATAGAGTGTCATAAAGCTTCTGATTAGTAGGATGAGTCGTATTTGACTTGCTCTCGTAAATACGGTTTAGCAGCTTTAACTTTAAATCCATTTTTAAGAGATCATCAGTAGAGGTGGATGATTGAGTGAATAGATTGATTTGGTTGTTTTTCATAACATCAAGCATAGAGGTGTTAAGACGAGGCCTAACATAGTTTGCAACGACTTTCAGGATATGAGTAGGTAGAAGCTTTTTTATTTCTGTCAGAACTTTAGCTTGGACAGCCTTTTCAAATGCTTTAGATAAATTGAAATTTGTGACAGCTTTCAGCTTATGATCATATTCTCTGACTTTCTATGCGACTGCCTTCTTAAAGTTAATATTCCTCATATTATGTTTTGCCTTTTGCATCAGCTTCTTTGCTTTGTCTTAGAGTGAGCTTGGTTGGGGATATGTTATAGGATAGGACATTTTAGTTGCTGGTGGAGATGATAAATGATGAGCATTCTCGCCTGGGAACATTTCCTACGGTAAAGTTTTTGTTGCTAGAACATCACATGTATACCAAGTGATACTTTGGATGCACCTGATATATAGCTTGTTAGCTCAGGATTTCCCTCTGGGTTATGCACCACTGAGGTTGTTTGAGCATCAGTATACATTAGATGACTCATAAAATCTGTCAATTCATTTACAGGTGTTTCATCTTGCAAGGTCTGAATGAAGTCTAGAGAAGAACTTGTAACTGTCGGACTGAGGTAGGTAGAATTAGGTGTTGCGGTAGACTTGTTATGCATGAACACTTCATACCCTGCAGCATCATCTCCATTTGGATTATCATCAGATAAGTTCATATCAGATTCGTCAGCATCATCAGTTTCATTTGCACTATCCTCTGTTTTGTCTGAACTTGAAGAGTAGAGTGTTGCATCACTATCATTATTAGATGAATCATAGTATTTGTTGTGAGCAGCACTCGATCCTTCTCCTGCAACTGCTTGCTTTAAAATTTCAAGTCTGTTAGCATTTGATCTTTTTCGTAAGTCCAACAATGACTGAACTGCTAGATCATCAACTGCGGGACCTTTTAATTTCTCTCCCCACACATTATACATATCAGCAACAACTTTTTTAGTTTGTCTGTCAATAGTTAATTGACTCCTTTGACATTGTTGATTGTGCAGTTCTTGAATACTGACAGAATTTACAAGTCCACCTACAAATGTTTCTTCAACGATTGTCTGAGATCTTGTTTTCCTTGGAAAAACAACTTTCTTGAGTGATGTTGGGACATTCGCTACTTGATTACCATAACACATAAATCCTTTTCCTCTTCCACTTTTGACTAGAGATACATGTTGCTCTTCTGGTTCATCAACAACTTTTGCATTCTCACTTTCCACTTTATTTGCCATATAGAATTTGTATCGTGTTAACTTCTTTATTGCATCACTAATTATTGTGTTGGGAATCTCCATTCCAAACTTGTAGTCACCTTTAACAGTGTTTGACAATTTGGTTAGGGGTTGATCATCTTGTGAACTGTGCAACTTAGAACTTGATCTGCGAGGAATTCCCTTGTTGTTTGATAGGAAGTAGTTGATTATAAGCTTAGTAAAGTAGGTGTACAACAGCTTAGACATCTTTGATAGTCTGGATGATCTTTCAACTGTTTGCCATTCAAATTCGTCCCAAATTAATGACGCGAAGTCCAAATTGGCAGAGTGAACAATACCTCAAAGTATCTAAAATATTGGAAGTCTATCTGTGTCCCAGGTTGAGTCTTTTCCTGTAAGACTTATGTTGAGAACACTTAGAATAGCTCTGCATGGTTGATGAAGTCTTATGGTAACCATTTTTGAAATGGCAATCTTCTTTGTTTCGGGATCTTCATCATAACCAAGTGTCTTAATGAATTTAAGAATTTGAATTTCTGAGGGAGGTTTGGTATAAGTTTTGTTGGGATCAGGAGGAGGCATCTGCATTACAGTTCTGAGTAGTCCAGGCGTGAGAGTGAAAGTATGAGTTTCTAGTTTGAAAGTTAATGTATGGTTGTTTTTATTGTGATTGATGGTTGTCTAAAACTAGTGTAGGTAGATGATCGGTATGGTTGAAGTTAAGGAAACCGACTTGTATAGCTTGTGGTGTCTTAGAATTTCAATGACAAATATCAACATTGTATCAGTGATATGTGAGTCTGAAGCGACACGCTGGTTGTTCTTCTTGATGACAAGTCTGTTAGCATGTGGAACCAACTGTTCTTCAGAGACAATTTCAGCTTAAGAATTTTGTTCTTGACATGTTGAATTCTAAGAATAAGATTCAAACTTTGATTAGTTTCACATGAATACAAAATTAAGCACATTTATTTCATTTTCTGTTTTTATTCACTCTGTCTGTTTTGTATGTACGGGCATTTCTTTTTATCCATACTTATGTCAATTTTCTTTCTCATGTGCCTTTATTCTTGGTTTTGCTGACACAAGATGCATGCTCTTTTCTTTTCGTATACGATTTTTATCTTTTGTTCTATTTTTAGTTATCCCCACTTAAAATTAAGTTCTTGGATACTATTTATACGAAATAAAAGATGGAAGACTGAACGAGAATTTTCAATTTTCTCATGCTTTAAAAGTGTTCATCTTTGTCACACCTCCAAACGAGGCCTAGTCGGAAACACGTGTCCGGGGGCGTGATGTCATAATATACATCACACAAGATACAAAGAACGACCTCTAAGAGAACGTTTGAAAATCCAACATCGTTGCATTAATTAAAATAGTTAAAGTTTGACATAAGTTTAAAGATAATATGCGGAAGCGAATAAAAGTTTTAGAAATTGACAACGATGTTTAATTAGTAGATAATATAATTTCTTGAAAATCAGACCAATGCATAACGACACCAAATAGCAAGCAAAGACATCCACAACTAAGCACCTGAGAAAAACATGCTAAAACGGTCAACATAAAGTTGAGTGAATTCATAGGTTTGAATTTAATATTAAAAGTGGACCACAAGTTCACAGTACGCACGTGACAGTTATAACAGATACAACTTCACATAAAAAGAATGTATTTACTGTTGCACTAAGCTTATGACACCGAAGTTCAATTTAAAAGGAAGCATTTTATATGCCAAATAGTATTCCACGCCCTAAAGGTATCTGACCAAGATCACCTATTGACATTCCGACATGGTATATATCCGTTTGTTCGGGACCTCCGAATCTAGTAAGCGCTACTTACCCGGATAGGGATAATTACTCCCAATAGATCTATTTACAACATTCGCGCTCACTTAACCAGTACGGTCGGTTAAGCAATTGACGGTTCATGATAATTCGGGCATTAGTGGTCTATTCGCTACTTAGGCAACACGTAATCAGGAAAAGGAAACGTAAAGTAACTGTGTCCATAGTTTGAAAACAAGCAATGTTTCTCACCCCAAAATAGTAAAGTAAAAGTAGTAAAACATGGGGCTATGAACTCACCTTAGCAAAATGAGCAAATGATAATCACGCAAGTAAAAGATGATATAGAAATCTAGCCGCGACCTAGAATAATAACGCGTCTCAGAAACACAGAAAGTATGCCAAGAATTGCACAGTATGTTCATCACCGAAATACATCCTTGTGTGTTTGCTTTAGTTTGTTTAACAAAACATGATGAAATGAAATCATATAGTTTTTTGTTAAGTTTCGGCGTTTAACCAAAGATTACTATTTTTAGAAAGTTTCTATTTTAGGAAAGTTTTTAGTTTCGGGACGTTAATACCGTCCCCTACATTTGTTAAGTTTCCATAATTCAAATCGCACTAACTAGCCTTAATTACTTAACTTCCAAGTCCATTCCGCTAAATTCTTACCAAACTTACTATTTTTAGTAACTTTCTCGCTTTTCCCAAAATATGCTAACGGCGTCTTTAAATGATACTAATCAATAGGTATGTGTTACTATATGTTTCGCTAGTGTTTAAAAAGTTCAAAAGTGTCTGAAAACTCATTTTACTATTCACATCAGCACACTATTCACTTGGTTTTATCAAAAAAATATTTCAAGTTTCATTTGGCTATAACTTGGTCGTTTTAAATCTCATTTTAATGTGCGATATATGAAAAACTATCTACTCGAAACGAGCTCTTCAAAAACTACTTTTACGCCTAATGAAAACATTTTTAGGTCGACCAAAACCTCAAAACAAATTTGGGACAGCAAGCACTTTTTGTCAAAAACGCAACCAAAATCCACCCAAACTTCACAATAGTGCCTAATCTAGCCTAATCTCCATTCACAACTAATCCACAACAAAACCACACCTAAATCTAATCTAATCCCTTCATTTCTATTGTTGCAACACTCATCAACTCTCATCTCACTAAGAACATAATATTTAACTAGTAAAATAAAGTAGTATCATTATTTATGAAATCTTGTCTTTAAAATCTTTCAAAAATTGAAACACAACATATGGATGTATGGATCTTGAACATATAAGAAAGAATATAGGAAAAACCACAAAGAAAGATTCAAGATACTTACAAGAATGAAGAACAAGAAGTAATAACACAAGATCTATACCCACAATCAATAGATCTTGAAAAACCCTAAATAATAACCAAACCCTAATTTATAGATCTTGAAAATACTTGGAATCAAAAGAAAACCTTCTTGGAATAACCTTGGATCTTGATAAAATGAAGTATGGGATGTGTGAATCTTGGTAGAAATCAAAAGTATGGATTGTGTGTGTGTGTTAGTGTGTGTCGTGAGCAAGGAGAACAAAAGAGGGAGAGAAAACAATTTTTGAGGCTATGAAATGAATGAAAATCCTAAGTTCTATCACAAGGTATTTATAGGACATGAAGTAGGGTTTAGGGTTTCATGGTTTATTGAATTAAGTGACCAACACACACCAAAGGTGTGTGTGTTTGTTTGCTCGGCCGAACCACCACCACAAGGACCATATGGTTCATTTTTTTGAGTCTTGGTGCATTATACTTGGTCTTAGATTTGAATATCAAGTCAAGGTTGCATGAGTCTAATAAAAGGTCACATGTTTTGGTGCATTATACTTGGTCTTAGATTTGAATTGTCGAGGAAGTTTAAAATATTGACCGGAAATTCTCAAGGTGTGACATTCTTCCCCCGTTAAGGAAGCTTTGTCCTTAAAGCTTAAGACTTGGATGAAGGGTTAACGAAAAGATAAGGGTACTTTTTCTTCATTTGGTCCTCACGCTCCCAAGTAAACTCGGGCCCTCGTCTCGAATTCCATCGGACCTTCATGATTGGAATGCGGCTTTACTTCAGCCGTTTAACTTCTCGATCCATAATTTTAACTGGTTCTTCATTGAAATGGAGCTTGTCATCAATCTGGATCTCATCTAACGGAATAGCTAGGGGTTCGTCTACGAAACACTTCTTCAGATTGGAAACATGAAAGGCACTATGAACTCGGCTTAACTGCTCTAAAGTTCAAGTTGATAAGCAAGCGTTCCTACTTTAGCTATAATCTTGAAAGGTCCTATATAACGAGGGTTTAGCTTCCCTCGTTTGCCAAAACGTATCACCCCTTTCCATGGCGACACTTTCAACATGACCTTGTCTCCAACCTCAAATTCTAATGGCTTACGCCTCCTATCGGCATAGCTATTCTGCCTACCTCGGGCAGCTTGAATTCTCTTTTTGATCTGAATGATCTTCTCAGTTGTTTCATGAACAATTTCCGGACCAGTGAGCTGAGCGTCTCCAACCTCAGCCCAAGAAATAGGCGATCTACATTTTCGGCCGTAGAGAGATTCAAACGGTGCAGCCTTGATACTAATGTGATAACTGTTGTTGTAAGAAAACTCCACCAAAGGTTGGTGTCTATCCCAACCTTTTCCCAAAATCCATCACACAAGCACGTAGCATGTTCTCCAAGGTTTGAATGGTTCTCTCACTTTGACCACCAGTCTGTAGATGGTAAGCCGTACTCATATCCAATTGAGTACCTAGGGCTTCATTCAACGATTTCCTGAAATGAGAGGCAAATTTACTGTCCCGATCAGAAATGATCGAAACCGACACTCCATGCCTCGAGACTACTTCCTTTAAGTATTGTCTCGTCAACTTCTCCATTGAGTCGGTCTCCTTAATTGGTAAGAAATAAGCAGATTTTGTGAGTCGGTCAACAATTACTCAAATTGTATCTTGACTAGTTGATGTTTTTGGTAACTTAGTTACGAAATCCATGGTAATGTTCTCCCACTTCCATACTGGGATCACGGGTTGAACCAACTAACTGGATGGTTTTTGGCATTCGGCCTTGTCTTTGGCACATGTCAAACATTTACTGACATAGGTGGCAATCTCAGCCTTCATATTCGGCCACCAATACAGCTTCTTTAAATTTTGGTACATCTTGTCTGATCCAGGATGTACCGAATACTTTGACTTATGCGACTCATGCATAATCAACTCTCTTAAGTCACCCAAACAGGGTATCCAACTTCTCCCATTTAAGCACAACGTTCCATCTGCACATGGTTCTAGCTTCTTAATCATACCACATAGATCTTCTATTCCATAATTCTCCTCCTTTCTCGCCTCAACCTGAGCTTCTAAGATCTGCACAGGGAGGTTCAGACTAATCGTCATAACCAAAGCTCGAACTCGTAGTGGTTTAAGCTATTCCTTTCAGCTCAAGGCATCCGCCACCACGTTCTCTTTTCCCGAATGATAACGTATCTCGCAGTCATAATCACTCAACAACTCTAACCATCTACGTTGTCTCATGTTCAACTCTTTCTGATCTAGAATATGTTGTAAACTCTTGTGATCAGTAAACACAACACATTTCGTGCCGTATAAATAACGTCTCCACATTTTGAGAGCAAACATTATAGCTTCAAGCTCTAAGTCATGTGTAGTGTAATTCTTCTCATGAATCTTAAGTTAGCGTGACGCGTAGGCTATGACCTTCTCCCTTTGCATCAAAACTGTGCCCAATCCTTTACGAGAAGCATCACAGTAAACCATGAAGTTTTCACTACCTTCGGGTAAAGCCAAAATCGGTGCACTACACAACTTTTGCTTCAACAGTTGAAATGCAGCTTTTGCCTTTTCACTCCAATCAAACTTCATGTTCTTTTAAGTCAGCTTTGTCATAGGCTTGGCAATTTTTAAGAAACCTTTGATAAATCATCGGTAATAGCCAGCAAGACCTAGAAATTGACGAATCTCTGTCGGAGTCTTGGGCGATGCCCAATCCTTGATTGACTCAATCTTAGCCGGGTCCACGTAAATGTCTTCACTATCAATCACGTGACCAAGAAATTATACCTTCGACAGCTAAAATTCACACTTCGAAAACTTGGCGTACAATTCCTCCTTCTTAAGTAACTCCAAAATTAACTTAAGGTGTTCTGCGTTCTCTACTTTGCTCTTGGAGTAGATCAAGATGTCATCAATAAAAATGATCACGAATTTATCTAGGTACGGTATGCACACGCGATTCATCAGATCTATGAATATCGCCGGTGCGTTGGTCAGTCCAAACGGCATCATTTGAAACACATAGTGACTGTAGCGTGTCCTAAACGCTGTCTTTGGAATGTCTTCCTCTCGAACTCTAAGTTGGTGATAACTAGATCTCTGGTCAATCTTAGAGTAGACTCTTAATCCTTGCAACTGATCAAACATGTCGTCGATTCTCGAAAGTGGATATCAGTTCTTCACCGTCAACTTGGTCAGTTCACGGTAATCGATACACATCCGAAAAGATCCATCTTTCTTTTTGACAAACAAGACCGGGGCTCCCTAGGGTGAGGAACTCGGTCTTATAAATCCCTTTTCAGAAAGTTCTTGTAATTGAGTAGACAATTCTTGCAATTTTGACGGTAGTAATCTATACGAAGCTCATGCCACAGGTGCAGCACCAGGGACCAAGTCAATTTGAAATTCGACTTGTTGCGTTGGCGGTAATCCAAGTAAGTCATCTGGAAAGACCTCCGAAAAGTCCCGTACAGTCGGCATATCCTCAAGTCGCTTCTCCTCCGACTTGTCTTCGATTTCCTTCTTCGTTATTTATGCCAGAAAAACTAGGCATCCTTTTTCAACATACTTATGAGTTTTTGCGCACGATATAATGCTCAACTTCGAATTCTCTCTTCTACTGTCTCTATCACCTTGAACTATCAAAACTTCATCTCCATAGGAAATCCGCACGATCTTCTCGTCGCAAACGATCGCCGCATGATGGTTTGCTAACCAATCCATGCCGATGATGGCGTCAAAGCTTCTAAGTTCTACCAGTATTAGGTCAATATTGAATGGGTGACCTAATAATCCTAACGTACAACCTCTAAGCACGATATTGGTTTTAGAAATTCTTCCGTCGGCTAATTCGACAGCATAGCTAACGTCTAAAGTATCGGGGGTTATATCAAGAAAAGTACTAAATGTAGTCGATATGAAACTTCTATCGGCACCCGAATCGAATAGTATGAAAGCATAATGATTGTTGAGAAGAAACGTACCCTTGACGACATTTGAATCGGGGTTAGCGTCTCCTCCACCTAGCACATATGCTTTCCCTCTTGCTTCACCAACTCCATTCTTGTTTCCAGCTTTGTTTCCACGGTTTTGATCCTTCAACTTTGGGCAATCACTTCTGTAGTGTCCTTGCCTTCCACACTCGAAACAAGTTACGACCCTCTGATTCACTACTTGACCCCTCTGAGTTGAAGTAGTGGAGATTGTGACCTTACAATCCCGGGTCAAATGCCCAACCTTGTTACACTTCCCACATCTCACTGTGCATGGTCCTTCATGGTGAAGCTTACACTTGTTACAGAGAGGCAACAGTCCATTATATGGTTTCTTCTCATTGTTGCCAGCCGTATAGGCTCTTGCCACATTCTGACCTCCTACATTTGGCCTTTTGAATGGTGGTTGCTGTCCACGGTTGTCTCTCTGATTGACCTCCAATCTTCTTTTGTTTTCAGCATTTTTCACAGCATAACCTTTCAACTTTTGGTCCATTAAGTTGTTGGATCCTTATAACATCTTGCTGTCTTGTAGGTTCAGCGGCAATTACATTCCCTTGGATGTTATCGGGGAGATCCTTCCTCCAATGAATTTCTCAACCCGATCCTCCTCCTCTAGGACCATCTTGGTGCAAATCATGTCACACTCTTGAACACTGTATGAGTATAAGCAGCCAAAAATATTATTCTTAACGAGTTAAGTTCCACAGTTTTGTTCATCTTTTGAATCTCATTTCTTGGGCAGTACACTTCAGTCAATTAAGCTCAATGTGCTCTCTTCAGGTCATGAAATTGCAGCCTCAATCCCAATAGTCCTCTTATGTGAGTTCCACCAAGTTAGTGCACCGTTTAATAGTGTGCAAGTAACATACTTAACTTGGGACTTCTCTGGGTAGTTGCTGATATGGAACATTGTTTCCATCTTCTCAAACCACATTATCAAATCGACAACTCCTTCCGTTCCCTTAAAGTTGAGTGGTTGACACTTCATGAAGTCCTGATATGTGCATTCTCTAGCAACAGGCCTATCACCTCTACCATTCTCATTTGGGATTCCATTTCCACCATTTCTATTCTCACCATTTCCATTACCGCCATTTCCATTATCACCGTCACTGCCATTCTGGCTTTGATTCTCAGCCTCAAGAGCATTGGCGGCACGGGTCACCTCATGAGCAGCCAACGTTTCTTCCACACGTCGGTTAATGAGTTCTTCAATTGCTTCAGGGGTCATACCGGAGCGAGTGATAGTCATTGTTCTATGTCACAAGACATAATGCACGATGAGATTCGATACGAGATATAGCCATTATATGGTAAATAGGGTTTATATAGAAAATACAATAGAACACGTTTTGCCAGAACAAGTAAATAACAATATAGATGAATACGCAAGAGAATCAAAACAAGCTTTTCATTTCACGAATAAAAGCATAATTTGGTTACAACCATCCCAAAATAGGTACATGATTTACGACTATTTCTACTTCCAACATCTCGACCTAACCATCAGTTTAATGTCCTACATGATCACGGTACTACTAGTCTAAGGGCGAAAACCCAAATGTCTCTCAACATACGACTCCAACCTCCTAAGTTTCCTCCGAGTATCATCACGATCCCTATGAACCTGACGAAACTCCTTATGTGAAAGTGCCATGTGCTAACGAATACTGTTAATCCGATCTCTCTCGTGTCTGCCGCACTAGCCTCTGCCTCAAACTCCTCATCATCCTCCCTAACATCACTAGCAACAATCTCAAATCCCATACCTACACAATCCTCAAGGTGAGCTATAACTCCCTCACTAATACCTATATATGCAATAACCTCTGCATCATCAGTATCCACCTTCATATGCTCCTCTCTGCTATCCTCTGGTGAGTATGAATCTCTAAACCTCTTGCGAGGTGGTAAAAGATCAGCAGGAGTAGGGGCTATCAACCTTGAAACATGAGTAGGTAATGGTACCAAAGCAGTAGGGGACCTACATCTCTTGCAAGATGGCCTAAAAGAAGGTAAAGATGAATCCAATGACCTCTTAGAAGATGAACCTAAGGATGACTCTGATGTAGTCGGTGGGTAAGGGGTAGAAAATGGTGCAGACCTCTAACGTCTAAAAGCCTCACTATGCATGGAGTCCTAGCAAGTGATCGATGAACAAATCTTAGTGGTGTAGATGAATCAGCATCGGTGGTGTCTGGTGGTGTATGTCCAGATAAGGAATGATCTGAAGGTGCACTAGAAGAAGATGAGTCTGGTGAAGAGTGATGATCCAATGAATGATGAGATACATGTCTCCATGCAAGTCTACGAGCAGGAATGGGTTTAACTCTCTTCCTCGCAGTCAACAACTTATGCGACCCATTGAAGTGGGTGTGATAAGGTCGTCCGAAAGGGATAGCCTCACCGGGTCAGATAAGAGTCGCTGAAAGTCGACAAATCCCAAGTGGGGCAACAACAGGTGCAAGGGGAAACTCTGATAATGGTGTAAGAGTATCACTAAATAAAGTACCCCGCCGGGTGAGACGACTGAAATTGTCCCTACCTCTGATGTAACTATAGGGTCAGCTGGAACAACATGAACCTCAGGGATAATAGGGATAATAGCAGGAATATCACCAAAGAGAATCACTCGTGGGGCATGAGAACCCACACTCTTCTTAGACGTATCAGACGAAATAGAAATAACAGGAGCAACCATTACCTACACAAGCACAAGTTTATATAAATCCTCTTTATATGAAACCAAGCACGTGCAACCAAAGCCAAGAAATAAGTACGATGCGAAATATGATATGGCAAAATGATGAATAACGTAATTATGGCAATTTGATATATATAATCAGTACTTATATATATTAAGCGCTATTATTATAAGATATATATGTAAGCAGGTAAGGCACGTAGGATCACATACTGGTTATAGATCAGACCTAGATATACTACCTGGTTCTCTATAACCTTGGCTCTGGATACCAATCTGTCACACCCCCAAATGAGGCCTAGTTAGAAACACGTATCCGGGGGTGTGACGTCATAATATACATCACACAAGATACAAAGAACGACCTCTAAGGGTACGTTTGAAAATCCAACATCGTTGCATTAATTAAAATAGTTAAAGTTTGACATAAGTTTAAAGATAATATGCGGAAGCGAATAAAAGTTTTAGAAATTGACAACGATGTTTAATCAGTAGATAATATCATTTCTTGAAAATCGGCCCAATGCATAGCGACACCAAATAGCAAGCAAAGACATCCACAGCTAAGCACCTGAGAAAAACATGCTAAAACGGTCAACATAAAGTTGAGTGAATTCATAGGTTTGAATTTAATATTAAAAGTGGACCACAAGTTCACAGTACGCACGTGACAGTTATAACAGATACAACTTCACATAAAAAGAATGTATTTACTGTTGCACTAAGCTCATGACACCGAAGCTCAATTTAAAAGGAAGCATTTTATATGCCAAATAGTATTCCACGCCCTAGAGGTATCTGACCAAGATCACCTATTGACATTCCGACATGGTATATATCCGTTTGTTCGGGACCTCCGAATCTAGTAAGCGCTACTTACCCGGATAGGGATAATTACTCCCAATAGATCTATTTACAACATTCGCGCTCACTTAACCAGTACGGTCGGTTAAGCAATTGACGGTTCATGATAATTCGGGCATTAGTGGTCTATTCGCTACTTAGGCAACACGTAATCAGGAAAAGGAAACGTAAAGTAACTGTGTCCATAGTTTGAAAACAAGCAATGTTTCTCACCCCAAAATAGTAAAGTAAAAGTAGTAAAACATGGGGCTATGAACTCACCTTAGCAAAATGAGCAAATGATAATCACGCAAGTAAAAGATGATATAGAAATCTAGCCGCGACCTAGAATAATAACGCGTCTCAGAAACACGGAAAGTATGCCAAGAATTGCACAATATGTTCATCACCAAAATACATCCATGTGTGTTTGCTTTAGTTTGATTATCAAATCATGACGAAATAAAATCATATAGTTTTTCGTTAAGTTTCGGCGTTTAACCAAAAATTACTATTTTTAGAAAGTTTCTATTTTAGGAAAGTTTTTAGTTTTGGGACGTTAATATCGTCCCCTAAGTCCCCTACATTGTTAAGTTTCCATTATTCAAAACGCACTAACTGGCCTTAATTACCTTAACTTCTATGTTTGGTTCTCAAATTCTTACCAAACATTACTATTTTTAGTAACTTTTATCGCTTTTTTCCTAAAATATGACTAACGGCGGTCTTTAAATAATACTAATCAATAGGTATGTGTTACTATATGTTTTGCTAGTATTTAGAAAGTCCAAAAATGTCTGAAAGTGTCTGAAAACTCATTTTACTATTCACATCAGCACAATATTCACTTGGTTTTGTCAAAAAATGTTTCAAGTTTCATTTGGCTATAACTTTGTCGTTTTAAATCCAATTTTAATGTGCGATATATGGAAAACTATCTACTCGAAACGAGCTCTTCAAAAACTAACGCCTAATGAAAACATTTTTAGGTCGACCAAAACCTCAAAACAAATTTGGGACAACAAGCACTTTTTGAGAAAAACGCAACCAAAATCCACTCAAACTTCAGAATAGTGCCTAATCTAGCCTAATCTCCATTCATAACTAAACCACAACGAAACCACACCTAAATCTAACCTAATCCCTTCATTTCTATTGTTGCAACATTCATCAACTCTCATCTCACCAAGAACATAATATTTAACTAGTAAAATAAAGTAGTATCGTTATTTATGAAATCTTGTCTTTAAAATCTTTCAAAAATTAAAAAACAACATATGGATGTATAGATCTTTGAACATATAAGAAGAATGTAAGAAAACCATAAAGAAAGATTCAAGATACTTACAAGAATGAAGAACAAGAAGTAACAACACAAGATCTATACCAAAAATCAATAGATCTTGAAAAACCCTAAATAATAATCAAACCCTAATTTGTAAATCTTGAATAAAACTCTTAAATCAAAGAACCAATACTTGCAAACACCTTAGGTAACCTTAGAAATGAACTTAGAATGCTTGGATCTTAATAGAAATTAAAGCTATGGAAAGTATATGTGTGTGTGTATGTGCCATGGCCAAGAGGAGAGAAAAAGGGAGAAGAAATTTTGTTGGTGGCTTAAAAATGATAATGGAACCCTAAGTATTGATATGTGTTGGTATTTATAGGCCAAGAGCTAAGGTTTTGAGTCACTACTTGATCAAGTAAGCAACCAACACACACCGAGAGTGTGTGTATGTGTGGTTCGGCCGAACCATGGCCACAAGGACCATGTGGTTCAAAAATTTGGTCCATGGTTCATATTATGTCTCAAATTTGAAATTCCAAGTCAAAGAGTGGTGCATAAGTCCAAATGATCACATGTTCAAGTCTTATATAAGGATATGTGAATGAGAATGACTTCCTCATATGTCACTTTCATGCACACATGCATGAATATTTCAAAAGATGCTCTTGTATTTAATTTGAAGATTTATGGTGTATTTGGTTTAGGTTTAGGCGTCTAATATAAGGAGGGGGAGGGATATGAATGAAAATTTAGGCTTAAAAATATGGGATGGACGATAACTAAAGTTTACATGAAAAGATTTCGAGTTTTCGGGGTTCCGTTAGGTCAAAAACGCGAAAAACGTAATTTAGACAATAAAGCGTAAAAATAAATATCGGGAGTGATCGTAAACTACGAAACACTTAGAAAGGATAAAATAAGTCATATAATATCTAAACTAATGAATATCCGATGCCAGAACGCGTCCGATGATGTTTTTCAGATTTAAGCGGGTTTACTTCCCGGTAAACCGCCAGATTCAAACGTAACGTATAAAAGTCAAAAAAAAAAATTGTCGGAAAAGTTTAGAATATTGATCGGAAATTCTCGGGGTGTGACAATCTTAACCAATTTTAGAAAAATAGCATCATTTGTATAGAAACACTTTTCAGAAAATTATTATTTCGCATGAGAATGAGTTTTCCTTTTAGTAAAATAACCTTAAGCCCCAAAGATACACTGATTTGCTAAAGGATACATTATCAGCTTTTAGGTGATAACTAGCCCTAATAGCAATCTTGATTTATTAGTAACTCTTAGTCAGATTATTTCAAAGTAGACTCAAAAGAACTTTTGTCTTGGAAATTCAGTTCACAAAGGCATTGTGTTATTTTGAAAATCAATAGATAATGATGGTAAAAATCTGTAGCAATAAAGTTTATAAAATATACACACATCATTACTATTATTTTTGGAAAATCATCTTGAATTAGATTAAGTGCCTCCGGAAAACCACACGTAGTACAAGTACCAGTATAGTAATTCACTTCACTAGTGGGGTTAATCCGAAGATCGACCATGTGTATTATTAATAATACCCTAGTGCACTGTGGTGAAATTTACGAGAGATATATCCAAATATAACACATTCAATGAGAAACATAATCATAGATAACAGGTAGAACATGTATTCATTCACATAGAAACATAATTAATTTCATATCAAAAGAACTTAATAAGCACATGATTAAGAAAGTCAAACTTGGTCAACGGTCAAAGTCAATGGTCAACGGTCAAAGACGGTAACAGACAAAGTCAAAGTCAACGGTCAAAATCCATAGACATGGTCAAACTAAGTCAATGATCTAATCTTATAAGTTCAAGGTTTTGATATTAAGTTTACGAGATATTTTAAAAATCATATAAAATTTACACAATTAATTATATCCGTTATAAACTCATTTAAATAATTCGTTCTTTTTCGTGATTTTGAAAACGTTAATACTATTTGAAAAAGTTATTAAGTTTTAAACACTTTAAAATTTGTGAACTTTTTATTGATTTAAAAACCTTTTCATTTTGATATTTGAAAATTTGAATCTTTTATTGTTTTATTGATAAAAAGTTATGAAAAATATATCGTTTTGGTCAAACGCGAGACGAGGGTCAAACAAAAGTCAAACTTAGTCTTGGTCTAACGTGCCTTTAAACCGGGTTAAATAATATAAATCGGTGGGCTTGGACATTGGGCCAAATAGTATTGGGCTTGAAACGGGCTAAAAGTCTTATTAGGCTGTAATTGGGCGCACAATTTTGGGGCTTCAAATAATGGTCTTTTGGTGGGTTTAAAATCAGACTAATGGCTAACGAAACACAAAGGTGTAAACGAACAAAGTTAATCGACCGAGACGAGGTTCGATTGAACCTTGGTAACCGACCAACGTGGGTCGGTTGACCTTGACAGACCGACCTAGGTGGTTCGGTTGGGCTTGGCTAACCGATCCATGTTGGGTCGATTGGCGAGGTTCAATCGTTCCAAGAGCTTGGCTCAATTTGGCTTGGTTTTGGACTTCAAGTCTTCATCTTTATGGTCTTTAAGTCTTGAGTCTTCCAATTTCACCAAAGTCTTCATAAACATTCATCAAACACTTGTCCATCACCTTCAAAAATCTCTATTCTTTGTGTTTAAGGCTTAAAGATTAAACCTTTTAGCAAGATTAATGATATTAAGCTAACAAAACAACAAATTTCATTCAAACAATCAAAACAAATACGCCATAAGGGTGGTTCGGTTGGGAATGACGAACCAAACACCCCTTTTTGATCTACTTTAACAATGATTCACTTAAATTCGAGTTAACACTAGTCTAGTTATATCATTATCTACATAAACCCTCAAGAAAAATTAAGATCTAAATACTTTCAATTTTTATAAACCCTAAATCAAAATTATTTGATTTTTCAAAATTAGTGAAAAGATGAACCAATGCTTGTTACAAGAGTGATTAGAAGATGATTATGAATGACTTTCGTGTTTTACCTTTGATCAAAAAATGGTTTCTTGTTTGGTCTTTGTCTTTGGCCGATCCACACAAGAGAAGAAAGAGGGAGGAGAAATTTTTTGGTTAAAATGCGTTGTGTGTGTGTTATGGTTCGGTTGGGGTTAAGTTAAAAGGGATGGGGTTTGATTTTTTACATTATTAGTCCGTAGAGGGTTTAAACTCATTTAAACTAAGCCTAAAGTTTAAGCAAGACCCCTAACACCTTAAATATTATAACACCCTCAATTTAGCGTCATGTCAGCGGAAGGGTCCAATGGTGTTACGTCATAGCACAATAACTCAAATCATAGAAAACGACTCAAAGAGAGACGTTTTAAGAAAATTTCATTCATTCAAATAATATAAAGTTTACATCACGGTCCCAATAAGTTTAACAACATCATAAACGTTACAAAATAATTGTTCAAATGAAATAATTAATTTACGGGCCTTCATATCTCCATTGCCGAAATTACCTTTAAGGACTGAGATAAAACATGCAAAAATCAGCAATAACCGTTGATTGAATCCATAGAGTTTATATATATAAAACAAATAAAAAGTTTCCGTAAACAAGTATCATTTTCAATATTCCTATGGATATTAACAATGTGGCCAAAATAAAATTATATCGGGGGATATGTAAGCCTCATGACATCGTACATTACCATATATTTAATATAATGGCCACTAACACCCTCGCTATGAGTGTACTAAGATCTCTAACAAAAGCATATCCGTGTTGTCATATTCCCGACACATGACGATAGCTAGTCGAATCAACTGATATAGTGTAATCACCAATAGTACTAATTTCTGATATAAGCCTTATGCCAATTCCCGGCAATTAATGATTCATGATTTTTGCGGGTCTTTTATCTAGCGAGTTAAGCTAACTTATAATAATCAAGGCTACTAGCATACATTCGGGTCCCTTGTGTTCTATTTTAAAAACAAGCATGTTACCTCCCTCGCGGGTTTATAAAACAATTAAAGTGTAAAAAATGCGAGCTATGAACTCACTGTAATATCGAAGAAAATAGCTGCGATAGACGAACTTTGTGACGTCGGTCACTTATCACCCGGAACTATACAAAATGTTATGGGTCTAGGTTTTATAATCTGGTAAAAATTAAATAATGACTAAAATAGACAAGTATGTATATGTAGGTATGATGATCAAGTTATAATTGGGTAAGTTAAATCACACTTAAGTTTTCTAAGTAAATTTTAAAGTATAACATTTTTACTAGTTTTATTAATTGTTAAATTTCGCTAGTTTTAACCTAATTGGTCCAAAAAGCCCAATAGACCCAATTATAAGCCCATTAAGTAATTTGGTCTATTTTAATGGTCCATGACCAGGCCTTAGTCCAAACATAAGGCCCAAGTGGGTTGGGGCCGAATGCTAAGCCCAATAGGTCTTATAAATATAATTAGTGTATTTGGGCCTAGTAGCCCATTTAAGTCTTATGGCTTATTTTAAGTTTATGTGTATATATTATATAAAATTTTCAGGTTTTCGATGTCGGGTTAAGTTTATTATCAGTAGGTTCATCATACAAAAATTACCAAAATTGGGTCCTACCACCTTGGGTTTTAGTTGCAAAAACGCTTTACAAATTTTAGTATTGGTATAGACGTAAATTTTTTTATATGTTTATGCTTACAAAAATAGTTGTATCTTTCAAACCATAAATGATATACTTATAAAATTCACTCAAAGTTTGTTGGAACAATAGAGGGATTCTTATGGTAATGGTGACTATGATAAAGACCCATACGATGATGATATGTCTGATGGTCAGGATCTTCCTCAGGAGATTCAAGCTATATGCGATAATCTGGATATCCATGTTTGAGGTCGCAAGAAGAAATAGATTTATGTTTCTTTTGTCTAGTCATTTTGTGTACCTTCCTTCAAGGAAGTAGTTTTTGCCCATGTAACGGGCGGAGATGAGGGACTCACCCTCATCCTTTGTACTTAAATGTTTTTGGCGTAATAAAATTTACCGGGAAACCCTTTACCCAAAAAACGATATAATCTTCTAAGTTCAAGGTTTTAAGATTAAGTTTACGAGATATTTTAAAATCATATAAAACTTACACAATTAATTATATCCGTTTTAATACTCATTTAAATAATCCGTTCATTTTCTTGATTTTAAAAAACTTTAATACTTTTTGAAAAAGTTATTAAGTTTTAAAATACTTTATGAATTATTTAAAACCTTTACATTTTGATATGTTGAAAATTTTAACCTTTTAGTGTTTTTATTGATAAAATGTCATGAAAAAAAATATATTGTTTTGGTCAAACGCGAGACGAGGGTTAAACATAAGTCAAACTTGGTCTCGGTCCAATGGGCCTTTAAACCAGATCAAATAATATTAATCGGTGGGCTTGAACATTAGGCCAAACAATAATGGGCTTTATTCGGCCCATTTGGATTGGTTGGGCTAACCGAACCATAGAGTTTGGTAGGCTTAGCCGGCCCAAATGATGAAACCTTTTAACTGGCTCGTTAAGGGTTCGGCTGGGCTTTTACCGGTAGGCTTAGTGGCTCGGTGGGTTGACAACAACCAACCATGGTGGTGCCATGGTGGTTCGGTTGCCACATGGTGACCGAACATGGTGGTGGTTCGGTTAGACCATGATACCCGACCGACCATGGTTCGATTAGCCATAGGCTACCGACCGTGGTTGGTTTGGTGGTCTTGGTTCAACCGACCCATGAGCTTCGGCTCATGTGGTTCGGTTTTGGACTTCAAGTCTTTGTGGGATAAGGTCTTCAAGTCTTGAACTCCAAATTTCACCAAAGTCTTTCACAAACATTTCATCAAACACTTTGTCTTCACCTTCAAAAATCTCTAGTCTTTGTGTTTAAGGTTTAAAGGTTAAACCTTTTTGTAACTTGCAAGATTAATGATATTAAGCTAACAAATCAACACAATCCATTCAAACAATCAAAACAAACACACCCTTTAGGGTGGTTCGGTTGGAAAAACGCAACAAACACAAAATTTTTGATCAAGTTAAACATTGACTTACTTAAATTCGAGCTAACACTAGTCTAGTAACATCATTATCTACAAAAGCCCTCGAGAAAATTTAACATCTAAAAGCGTTTAATTTTTATGAACCCTAAATCAAAAGCTTTAATTTTTCAAGATTTGTGAAAAGATGAAAGAATTCTTGTTACAAGAGTGATTAGAAGATGATTATTAATCACTTTCGTGTTTTACCTTTGATCAAAAAGTGGTTTCTTGTTTTTGTTTGGTGTTTGGCTTATCCACAAGAGAGAAAGAAAGGGTGAGGAATTTTTTTTATAAAATATTTTAAGAGTGTGTGTATGGATTCGGTTTTTGGCAATATTAGTCCTTAGAGGTTTTAAACTCTGTTAAACTTAGCCTAAAGATTAAGCATGACCCCTAACACCTTAAATATAAAACTAGTTAGCATTTTAGGTCATAAAGATAGTTAACTAATAAAAGTTACACTAATTATCCTTAAGTTTTAAACCTATTTGCAAACATAATCCCGAAGTTAATCTTGTTAACTCCCCCTCAAATGATAACCAATTAATTGACACAAACACTTTTCCAAAGTCATTTTCACAATACTTTTTGAAAAAAATAATTTTCTAAAAAATAATTTCTCTCACTCAAACATATACTCGTGTTCTATTTAAGGAGCTATAGAATTTGTTTGAGTGTTCATATAAAATCTCGTTCTCCCCATGAACATAGATCGTAGTCTATTTAAAGATTTCTTCGATTCGTTCGAGCATTCGAATTTTCTTGAAAATCTGTTTCCATTTAAATGACAAAACTGATATTGATTTTATTTCCAGCATCTTTGAAAAATTTGTTTAACTCGAGCATGTTTGATAAACACATTTTGAGAAAAATTGCTCGAGTTAAAGAAAATTAATCTTTTAAGGACAAAATGCACTTTTTGACGTATATTTCCCTTTTTAGAAAGCGCGAGTTGTGTAGCAAACTATACACAAGTCATGTTCTTGAGTTTCAAAACTTGCAATGTTTTGAATCTTTAAACTCAAGACTGAAAATACTTCTCTTTTAGTTGTTAAGGATAACTGCACTGAAGCGTACAATTTCCTTTTCTTTAGGGACCTGGCTGTTATCTGATATTTAATAACAAACCATAAGAAAATTTGAGATGACATGTTTTAAAATGTTTTAAACTTTTAGTCGAACTTTATCTACAATCCCGTGTCATTATTGAATGACATTTCTAAGGTCGTAGATATTATCGATTATAAAAGACATGTCGAGAAGATTTTTTATGGTTTTTGAAAAATGAAAATCTTTTTGTTGTTTTTGTTTTTATAAGCTAATCTACTTATAGTACATGTGATACAAGAAGTAGTAAATAGAATTACTCTTCGTCTGACTCTACAAGACGTTTCAGCTCTTTCGGTGTGATGCTTTTCAAACCGAGGTGGTTGATCAGAAATGCGAAGCGTTCTCTCGCGAGTGCTTTAGTAAAGATATGCTTCAGGTGAAAATCGATCTTAACAAAGTATATCTCAACAACCTCATTTTCAACTTGCTCTTTAATAAAATGGTAGCAAACTGCGATGTGTTTCGTCTTGGAGTGTTGCACTGTGTTGCAAGATAAAACAATGCCTATTTTTAAGTCGGAGTACAATGGGATCTTATTGAAATTAAATCCATAGTCAGTTAACTGTGAACCCATCCAGAGGATTTAAGCACAACAACCGGACAATGATATATACTCCGCTTCAGTTGTTGATATTGCGATACACTTCTGTTTCTTAGATGACCAGCTGACAAGCTTTTCTCCTAGGAACTATGCACTTCCCGATGTACTTTTCCTTGAATCTTGGCAACCTGCAACATATGCAAAAGCTGTTAGATTAAAACCAGTGTTCTTCGGATACCATAGACCCATATTAATGGTTCCTTTTAGGTATCGAAAGACCCGTTTAACTGCAGTTAAGTGCTTTTCGGTAGGCTTTTCCTAGTATCGGGCACACATGCAGACGGAAAACACTAGGTCAAGGTGACTGGCTGTGAGGTACATAAGGGATCTGACCATTCCTCAATTATGAGTAGGGTCAACTAGAGTCCCGTTTGGATCCTCGTCTAATTTTGACTGTCCCACCATGGGGATGTCAACAGCATCACATTGGTCTAAACCATACTTTTTTAGCATTTCAAGAGCATATTTAGATTGATTTATGAAGATGCCTCTAGGACTTTGATAAATATGAAATCCAAGAAAAAATGACATTTGTCCTATCATTGACATCTTAAAATGTTTGCTCATTTGGTTTTGCAAATTTATCACAAAAGATTAGACTAGTGGAAGGAAAAATTATGTCGTCAACATAGATTTGTACCATTATGAGATCATTTCATTCCTTCCGAGTAAACAATGTCGGATCGACTACACCTTTGATAAATTTCTAACTAAGAAGGAATTTGGAGAGCAATTCGTACCACGCGAGAGGAGCTTGTTTCAACCCATAAAGTGCTTTCTTCAATCTGAATACATGATTCGGATGATCTCGTTGACAAACCCTTCATGTTGACTTATGTACACCTCTTCCTTTAAAATCCCATTTAGACATGCCGTCTTCACATCCATCTGAAATACTACCATATTCTTGTGTGCAGCATATGCTAAGAATATTCTGATGGCTTCAATGTGAGTGACATGTGCAAACAATTCTTCAAAGTCGATCCCCTCTTCATGACAATAACCTTTTGTAACTAACTAAGCCTTATTTTTTAACACACCGCCATATTCATCAAGTTTCACTTTAAAGATCCACTTTAAGCTGGTGATCATAGCTTTATCTGGTCTTGGTACTAATTCCCATACTTTAAGCCGCTCAAATTCATGAATCTCCTCTTGCATAGCTTCAATCAAACTTGATTCGATCATGCTTCTTTATAATTCTTTGGCTCTTCTTTGGCTAAGAAAGCGTGGAAATAGCACCATAAAGCATCGGTAGAAAGTTGATGTCTTATAGAAACAGGTTTTGATGGATCAACGATAATTGTTGTAAACGGATGATCTTTTGTCCATCTTTTTTGTGTAAATTAAAGGTTGTTGGAAAATGTGCATGTTTGAAGTGTCAACAATCCTTGAAGATGACTCAGCTGAGCTGATGTCTGGAGGAGCAAATGGATTTGTAAATGTATCACTGTCAAACTCAGCAACTTCTTCATTATGTGGTTCTTCAACATTTGTAAAATTGATTGGAGAGTTTGTTGCTTCATATTTTGGTGAAGTACTTGGAGAGGGAGCATCTTTATCAACAGAAATAAAAGAAGAAGACACTTCGGTTGTATCTGGTAGAGGTATAGTTGCAGCGGAAGTGGGGGTAGATACATCACTTGGAGTTTTGAAGTATTTATCGAACATTGGTTGAAACAGCAAATCCTAGTCATTCTTTGTAGGAGGTTTAGCTGATGTTGAAGCAACCTGGTTAAGTACGAGTCCTAAACTAATGTGTCTAAAAGTTAAACCTTGAAGTTAGAGTCCTGAACCATGTTGTTTAAAAGCCATTTGAGTAAGTTCATCAAATTGTATATTCATTGTTTCCATTATTTGTCTGGTCCTTTTGTTGTAGATCTAGTACGCCTTCTTGGATGGTGAATAACCGATGAAGATTCTAATATATGCTTTAGACTGAAGTTTCCCAAGATCCTTAAAATCGTTTGTTAGATAACATAAAGCACCAAAAATGTGAAGATACTTGAGTTTTGGTTTGCGATCTTTGAGCAGTTCATATGTATTCTTATTGTAACGGGTATGGATAAGGGAGTGGTTTTGAGTATAACATGCAGTAGATATAGCTTCAGTCTATAGAAATAATAGAGATTGGAGAAGATAAGAATGGTCCTTGCAGCCTCTACCAACATGCGGTTACGCCTTTCAACTACACCGTTCTGTTGTGGAGTATGTGCAGTAGATGTATGATGAGTAATTCCAACCTCTTCTGTATAATTTCGTAGTGTTTGATTGAGAAACTCTGTGTTGTTGTCGGTACGAAGATATCTTACTATAGCATTTAGACTGACTTAAGCTTGCTTTAAAAATTTGATGATAATTTCTAGAGCTTCATCTTTTGTTCTCAAAAACTTCATCCAAGCAAAACGAGAATAATCATCAATGATGACAAGAATATATCTTTTCTTGTTTATACTTTCTACCCGCATCGGTCCACATAAATCCATATGCAGCATTTGACGTTTCTCATTTGTACTTGGTTCCGGCTTGTGTGGATGAGATTCCTACTTGCTTATTCTCATTTGACATGCCGAACACAAATGATCTTTAGTATACTTCAACTTTAGTGACCCTTTGACCAACCTTGTTTAGCAAGCTGATTGATGGTACCGAAGTTTAAGTGAGAGAGTCAACGATGCCATAACCAAGATTTTGTCTTCGAGGCTTTGGAGAGTAAACAGATTGGAGAAGACTTCATCATATCCGCCATTGAGATTGTCTAAAGATCCCGAAAGTAGATCAACACCTTCCAAGTTCCGTACAAAACAAGTGTGTTTTCTGAAAGCTGCTTCGAGATCCGAATCACAAAATTTCCCAATAGAGAATAGATTATGACCAAGTCCTTCAATGTTGTAAACACGTGAAATAAGAATATTCCCTATCTGTAGATCTCCATATCCCATAATAGCTGCAAAATGATCGTTGTCGAATCGGACCGTACCAATAAACTTGGATACAAAATTGATGAGCTTATCACGGTGTCCAGTAATGTGTTTGGAACACCCGGAGTCTAAATACCAAAGAACAATTTCTACAATCTGCACAAAAAGAAAAAGAAGAAAATATATTTATAAAAGGGTGGATCCCTAACTTTTAATTGGGTTCCTGGTTGTTAGTGAACCTAAGTCACTCCTAGAGAGTCGAACTTCCAAGTTGGAAGTTACTCATCCCGAATAATTCTCTCAAATCCAAAGTCATGCAAATTAAATGGGTGAAAATCCGAATTTAACATGCATTTAGAGAGTGATTCTCGGGAATTAACCTAGCTAAGACTTAGTTTAGGACATGGTACATCAACCGGAATGACTGTGGTTGTTAAGATATGCCCAGGAGGTACAACCATGGTAGACGTGTCATTAGAAGAGGAAGAGGCACAGTTTTCCTACCAATGGGTATCCAATTAAGTCCTACAATTTTAAAAATCCATCCTGTTGGTTTTTATTCACTTTTAACTTTTTGTTTTGTAGATTTAGCCACTTTACGTTTTTGCATTTTCTTAAGATATTGAACAACACAAGCATCATGATTTGCAGAAAACAAACATTCATTACAAGATAAGCAAATAGTGTCCAAATTCTTTGACAAAGCAACATTCTTAACATTCGTATTACAATCTGAAACATGATTGTTCTTATTAGCACTAGACTTAAACTTCTAATGGTGGGCTTCTAGTTTATTCTTCATGCTTCTACTTGATGGTTGCGGGATCCTATCATTCTTTGTATTGCTCCTAGGCTTTGATCCGCTAGCATTAGTAGAGCTTACTCTTCCTGTAGAAGGTAACATAGTGTTGTTAGTCTTTCGAGTGTTTTGTTTTACTTCATGCTTTTGTGTGATTGTCTCAATTGTCTATTTTGCTCTAGATGCATCTATGTAAGGCTTATTGTTCTTTCTATGGCTTGCAGCAGGAGCCCTCTTTTCATTCCCGCTTTGAGTGAATGGGAATGAGGCACTAACATACAATAACAGATTTTGAATTCGCTCAAAAAACTTAGAGGCATGACCTATATGTTCATATAAAGGTTTTAATGCTCTAGCTTCTTCTAATAATTCTTGTAGTGTTGCTATATGCTCCTCAGTTACTTTCAGAGAATCTCTATGCACAACTCTATTATTCTTAAAGTATGCCTGGAGCAAGAACTTTTATGCATGTTTCAATTATCTTGTTGGTTCAAACTACGCTCTTGTTTTTATCTTTTTGTGGGGAATGTTGTATCTGTTATGGAACCTTCCATTTTGGGAGGAAAATTTGAATTTCAAATTTAAGTTTTTAATAAAACTTTTCTTTTAATTAGAAAATATTTTGTATAATTATTTTTGTGAAATACTTTTGTAAAAATGTGATGGATAAGAGAAAAATATTTTCTTGATCACTAATCATGCTTAATGATTTGTTTGTTCATACCTTAAGTGATTACTAATCTTAGAAATGGAATTTTACGATTAATAATTTGTAAACGTTTAATTTTATCGTAAACGTTTTTACATTTTGTTATTATCAAAACATTGAGAGGTCGAAAAATATAAATAACGTTTTTAGACATTATTTGTATTAACAATCTCCCTCTTTTTGATGATGACAAAATATAAACTCATTTTGTATAAAATTAAAGGTTTTAAATTATTAATGAGTTTTCATTCCATTTCTCTCCCTTTTTTGTCGAATTCAAATAGAATGATCATCGAAGTGTTTTAGAAAGAAAAAAGTCGACGATATCAAGACTCCCCCTTCATGTATGCTTCCCCTCGTTTAGGGCACCAAGGGATCTATCTTACGAAAATTGTTTGCTACAAAACAAAGTTAGAGGTACAAGTGCAAGACAAATATCTTTCAACGAGTAGCAATATAGCAATTTATGCAATAAAACATAAAGTGGCTTCATTCATTACTTAATAAGCTCATACAAGAAAAATTGATTTCAATTGAAGCTAAATACGAGATAAGACAAATTCATACTATAATTGTATGAATCATTACAAGATAAAGTAGATAATCATAAAATAAAGACATAATAAGGCATAGATCTACACTAGTGGATTCTTGAAATGTAATAGATGCCATAATCAAAAGATGGGTTGTTTATTATTAGGTGAAATTGAGCTTTCGAGAGTGCTAAATTATGGTGAGGAAATTGTTATTGAGGATGGAAATTGAGTGGAAGGACCAATGATGAGAGATTTGATACGACTAAGGTCATCTTTCAATGTATCAAATAGATTTTAGGTTTCCAAGCAACAATGACAAAATTCCGAATGAAAGTTTACATGATCTAAAGAAGGTGGAGGGATATATAATGAGGTAGGAGGTGAAGGATTTGTAGCTTCAATTGCTTGTTAGAGGTTAATGTCAAGCATATTTTATAGGTGATAAATTTCATTTAGGTTTTGAGTTGAGTTTTGTGGAGGTAAAGAGGATGAGAGAGAATTATTAGAGATGGGAGAGGTAGGAGTAGTCCTATTTGGTGGAGGAGAAGGTGGTGAAGGAGGAAGACCATGACTATGTTTCTAAGGTTCGAGAATGGCCCTTTGGTATTTTCGTGAGTAGTCACGAGGGGATTTGCTAGAGAAAGACATGAGGATTTTTTTAGGAGAAGTGAAAGATTTAGAAGAGAGGAGGTGATTGAGATGGAGAAGAATGATGATCATATATGGAATAATTTTTGGAAAGGTATGGTGTTGGAGAATAAAGATTCTAAGGAGTGTTTAGTTTAGAAAGAAAAGGATGGCTGGACCTAAGGGGAATAGGGTTAAAGTTTCAAAAAGAGAGGAGACAGGATAATTTTGTGGTTCCGCTGATGGCGGTCCCATAAATATTAGGCGATCCTATATATATTATGGGGTCGCCCTCCATTTTTGGGGGCCATTCTCTAGAGGATTACAAAATTTTCCAAATGTTAATCGTTTTTCAGAATAACCTAAAAAGGGTTGAAGGGTGATTGTGGCATTTCCATTTCTTCAAGAATCACATAATCTAGCCAAAAAAGAAGAGAAAGCATGCAATGGGGCCAAGTAGAAGCATATAAATGACATAAAGGTTCATGAAATGTCATATAGCAAGCATGTATAATGACTAAGATAAGTTATACACGTACTAGAATAAGGAAGTATTACATAGCAATAATAATAGTACGTATGTCTAGCAATAATAATTAATAAATATCTCAACCGGTATCTGAATCATTACTTGAAGCTTCTTCTGAGGATATGCAGATAATTCCTTGAAGATGAGTAGGATGAACCTAAGGTTTCATCGATGGCCAGTATGATATATATTTTGATTTTTATAGATGAGGATTAATTTTGATGAGGTGATCATATAGACGATTTAGAATCATTCCATTTGGCATTGGAGTGTTTGGTTGATTTTTAATCTTTTCAACTCATTTGGTTAGAAAATAGGCAAAGTTGAAGGGAGTACTTGTTAGAATGCAATACATCATGTGACATGATGATGCACGAAGAAAATTTGAGTCATTTTGAGTGCCAAAGGCGTTGTCTTGAATGATTTCATTCCAAGATCTCATGTCATGACAAAGCTCTTCCTTGAGAATTTTGTTTGGAAAAATGGTTTGTCTAGTTGTTGTAATAGATTGAATAATTTCATTTGGTGTTGGAATGTGTATTTGGTAAGGGGTGTTAGATTCTTGATTAGTTCTCAAAGAATCAAGGGATGCATCTTCAGAGAAAGAACATTCTTCTTCACATGGAATAGAGAGAATTGAGGCAAATGACTCGAGTGAGAGTTTAAATGTTTTTTTAATGCCTAGAATTTTAAAAAGATATTTTGATCATTGTCTCTAGTAATTTCTATTGAAGAATAAAATTCAAGCAGAAATCTTGGGCAAATCCCTTCATGGAGTTCATATATACTTAGTAGTTTGATAATTTAAAACATGGTTTGAATATTATCATATTTAGTAGATTCAGAAGATACTGGACAACCTTCATGAATTGATCTACACTCTAGGTTTTGAATGAAGGGTTTTAAGTTATTAAGATAGTTTTTGATGCGTATTTTATTTTAAAATATTAATTTATCAAGTCTTAAATTTATAAAACTCGATCTACCTGACAACGCACTAACGGGCAGAGAACCCGATCGTGGGTAGTATAGAATGGTAAATCCTAGGTCGTCCTAAGAACTAAGTTGTAGTTAGTTTTAATTTGAAATGTCACGTTTTAAAATGGATTTTTGGATTGATTTGAAATAAATAACAATAAAATTAATTACTGAAAATTAAAAAAGTTGGAGATATCAGGAGAGAAAACGTGCTAACCTAGTTACTTCATTACTACTGTTATGAAAATGTTTTCCTGTGCAATGTTAAACTATGGTTTCATTAGTGGTTTCTAAGGTCAATAGACTTGAATAGGTATATTTAGTCTATCCTATACTTCCCGCGATTCTGACTTAGTCCAAATCGTATAGGAGGTAGGATATCCATGTTGCAGTGATTAATCCCAACTATTCCCAAAACTTATCTAATAACCTATACAGATTATTAACCCCCTCTGAAAGAGTTCCTGTGCTTTTTAAGTATATTGAGTGATAAGTGCGGAGACCGGTCAGTTCCTACACTAGGGATGGAGTCATAGATCCTCCCTAGTACCCGATGGATCCCATATTGACATGATAATCTAATAATGGGGCAAGCAAGGTCCAAACCACCCGTACTACCAAAACCCAAGGTTACACGATAGTCAAGGAATATCTAACGAAACCATAATCTAACAGGAAACAAACATCATAACAATAGTAACTACATAACTAGGCCAGCACTTTAAGTGCTTAGCCGCTCATGGTAACGGAAACACAGCAAGAAATAGAAGTAATCATAGATTGAAAGCTCATAATTCTTACAGTATTCGTATTTGAACGATTAAATACAAAAAGTAAATAAAGTGTGATCTCCCTTGGACTCCAGGTGGAATTCTTTGAAGGTTGGAAGCCTTTGTCGCCTCTCCAATTGGCTGTGGAGGAAGTGATGTCAGAATAGCTGAATGAGGCCTCTATTTATAGGTATCGAACCTGTTACGGCGTAACTGATAAAGGTGTTACGCAGTAACCTTCATACACGGCATTTCATAATTAAGCAATTGTTACGGCGTAACCAGATATGGTGTTACGTCGTAACCTTCAAATAATTTCTATAAATTCGTGATCTTCATTCCATATATGTGGATCTTCATGGTTACGGCGTAACCATAAGGTGTGTTACGCTGTAACTCTATCTTGGGTAAGATTTCCTTCCAAATACATGTTTACGGTGTAACTAGATATGGTGTTACGCCGTAAAGTTGTCCTTGATCTTCGTACTTGCTTAATTTATGTTACGGTGTAACCATTTTTAGAGTTACGCCGTAACATTCTACAAATAATTACACTTTAAGCCCTTTTTCTCATGTTTCTTGTCATTTTCCTGTATTTCACCTGAAAACTACAAAATAATAGAAAGTATCTCATTTTTGAGTATTAGTAAAACATTTGTAGGTAATATAGGGTGTATTTTGCCACTAAAAAAGTATTAAATATTTGATGTTATCAAATATCCCCCCACTTGACTTATGCTTGCCCTCAAGTAGAACCTGTTATAATATTTCATAAAAAGATTTCTCGAGAATAATTTCAAGAAATGAATCTATAAAACACTTATGCTAGAAAACATCAAAGCCAAACACCTCACGAAAAGGAGATAAAAAGTCACTCAAATCTCCACTAGTCTAAGTGTTTCATTCGGAGTGATCGCTCAATTGCACAGTCATAGCATGTACTCTATCATAAGTTTGGAAAGTACACAAATCTGCACAAGTTAGAATTAGGGTCTAAATAATTCTTGAAGGCAACAAGGGTAATATGGTTTTACAGGAGACATAGGATACACATTTAATGGTTGTTAATAAAAACACAAAACAAATAGTCTAGAGTAATCTAAGGTTGTCATAACCAGCTACTGTCCATCCATAGGTCCAAGAGTCTAAGTTCGAAAACCTAATCTTTAATAATGGGCTACTATCTCCATTCTTTACAATTATTGAGATGGATTGGTGCAATATTGAGCTACTAGCTCCATTCTTCATAATTATTGAGATGACTTAATTTGCACCATCTTTATATTCTTTAGCACACGGGTGGCTTTTAGTTGCACCCTCTTTTCTTCATTCTTTTAAAACATGTAAATGATACAGGAGTTTATATCTTTTTATTATTGCCCCTGCAGCATTTGATATTGTACGCATATCCCCCCACTTAAGATGAACAATGTCGGAAGTGTTGATATATGGGGGGTCTTTGTAGATCATAATTGATTGGTCTTCCATGAATGCATAAAATTTTCGTTCCCATTCCCCTAAACTATGGATTTAAGTAGCCAGAAATTTCAACACAAAGATAACTATAGACTGCAGGGTAGGTTAAGGCGAAATGGTGTAACGATACATATAACATTAGGTGAAAACATAGATTGGTTTAACAAGGGTGATTTAGGGGTATCTTGCACTAATAATGAGTGCAACAAAAGGGTTTATCATAGGAGGTCGACAAGTTAGTGTAACAAGTCGATAAACACACACATATAGGCTATTTGGGTAATTTCCTAAGTGTCGCCCTCTTAAACTATCTATTCCTACTAATCAATTAGGTCTCGAAATCATGTACATGCCAAGTTCTAAAGTCTACAATACTACCGGCACACTCAATATTTTGGTGGATTTTTGAATAATATAAAATTTTTAAAATTAGCATAATTTTCAAAGAAAACTAGAAAATCAAAGGCAAAACATACGTCAAGTATTAATTCTACTCCTATCCCCCCACTTGAATTGTACAATGTCCCTATTGTACATTAAGGAAATGAACTAAAGAGGAAAGAGTAGAATTAGGACAAGAAACTCCCTGAGCATTGCTTTGAGATTTAAAATTTGGCGGCAATATTTTAGATTATCTCCGTCTTTCCGCAAGCTCTTTATCCCTTGTGATCATAAAAACAAACCAAAGCATAAAATCGTTCTACAAGAATTATGAAGTTTACAGGAAATACAAACCTAACTAACTTTCGTAGGAATCACTGTTGCATTTAGCATATGCAACATGTAACATTTCTCATTTTCAGGTTATTTTCAACTTTAATAAATTCCATTATTTATTTTTAGAGTTTTACGCGTTCG
>BQNB010055948.1:0-34763 GCA_026074375.1 Tanacetum coccineum
GAAACAAGTGACAACCAGCAGAAATAAATTAGCCAGCAGAAACATGATACTACTAGCACAAAACCAGTTCAGTAGCATAAATGTATTCAGCCAGCAGAAAGAGTCAATTAAATAGCAGAATCCATGTAAACAGCAGGAACATATACCCTATCAGCAGAAATGAATCCGCCAGCAGAAATGAATCTACCAGCAGAAATGAATCCACCAGCAGAAGTATGCCAGTAGAAACAGAGTACTACCAGCAGAAATCAAACATCTAGCAGGAAGGATAACTACCAGTAGAAACAGAGTACTACCAGCAGAAATCAAACATCCAGCAGGAAGGATAACTACCAGCAGAAACAGAGTACTACCAGCAGAAATCAAACATCCAGCAGGAAGGATAACTACCAGCAGAAACAGAGTACTACCAGCAGAAATCAAACATCCAGCAGAAAAGATAACTACCAGCAGAAACAGAGTACTACCAGCAGAAATCAAGCATCTAGCAGGAAGGACAACTACCAGTAGAATCAAAATACTACCAGCAGAAACCACCCTGGCAACAGGAAGAACAGACAACTCGTAGCAGTATTGACTACCTGCAATTACAAGAGACAAATATCTCACAAAACACCATATCTACCTGCGAAAAAGTTAGAATTTACAAGTATACAACAACAAGCCTCCCCTTAGGCTTATACCTCCCCTTAATTCATGAAAGAGGGATTCACCAATCCAATATGGACCACCAGATACTCAAATCTAGGTCCATCAAATGCCTTGGTCAGTAAATCAGCTACATTATCATCGATGTGAATCTTCAGCACCTGTATCAAGTTCTTTTCATTGGCATCTCTTATAAAATGATGCCTAATCTCAATATGCTTGGTCCTCTGATGAAAGACTGGGTTCTTCACAATGCATATGGTACTTTGATTGTCTATGAAGATTTTGGTATTCATGAAGTTGAAACCATTATCCAACAACTGGTTCTGAATCCAGAGTACCTGTGCACAGCAGCTAGCAGCAGCAACATACTCGGCTTTTGTAGAAGAAGTAGCCACAATAGTCTGCTTCTTGCACTGCCATGAAATTAACCTTCTGCCCAGAAATTGACATCCACCTGTAGTGGATTTCCTATCACCATGAGAACCAGCATAATCACTGTCACTGTAGGCTTCCAACTGAAAGGGAGAATCTTTAGGGTACCATAAGCCGAGTTTTGGTTGCTGATAAGTGTAGAATACACATATCTATTTATGCTTAAAAAGGCCCAATTCAACCTAAAACGGATCAAAAATGGCAAAAATACTGCAAAATTATGTAAGGTCTTGAACGTGTGAGATACATAGTGAACCAATAATCGGATCGGTACAATGTTACATTATACTGTGGATCAGTTTCTTTTTCATTTGGTCTTAGCAGCTTCATAGGGTGTTGTTGCAGTTCTTACAGATTCCATGTCGAACTTAGTAAGCATATCTTTAACGTACTTGTCTTGACTGATAAAAAGACCATCAGGCAACTGTTTCACCTGTAGACCTAAGAAGAAAGTCATCTCTCCCATAGCACTCATTTCAAATTCAAACTTTCATCAATACTCAATTCATCACACCAGGCTTTATTGGTGGACCCTAAATGATGATGTCCATCCACATAAACCTGTACCAAAATTATATCCCTGGAATCTTTCTTGATGAAGAGTGTCTTGTCAATAGTACCTCTTCTGTAGTTGTGTTGTAACAGAAAAGTAGACAATCTTGCATACCAGGCTCGAGGTGCTTGATGAAGTCCATACAGAGCTTTAACCACTCTGTATACATGCTTTGGGAAGTAAGGATCTTCAAATCCTTTAGGCTGAGTGACATACACTTCTTCTTAATTTCTCCATAGAGAAAGGGCACTCTTAACGTTCCAGTGATTTACCGAAAGCCCATATAAGATGCAAAAGCCAAAACAGTATGATAGCCTCTATTTGGCCACTGGTGCAAATACCTCATCGTTCAATGCCCTCTATTGTCGGTGTCTTCTGTGCATACCAACCTTGCTTTATTCCTTACAACTATGCGCTCTGGAATCCCGCTTGTATATATACTTCAAATATCCATCTTTGTCCCTATTGCTTTGTTTGCCAACAGGAGGAGGGGACAAGTCCTTACTTGCTGATTGATGAAATGTTGCATCTCTTCTTGCATAGATCAACCATTAGTATCCCTCAAGTGCTTTAGCTATACTAGTTGGTTCTAACTCGAGAAAGGAAGCAAGCAGACCAGACAATGGAGTTGGGTCCTGTAGATTGGTACTTTGTTGATCTTGAATATATCCACTGAACGCACTTTCACCAACTTAGATTTTTGTGCTCTGATTCCTTCGTTCATAACAGGAGACGCAAGATCACCATGAATCTGGCATCTGGAGATGAATTTGGTTCACCCGTTTGATAGGACCAAACTGGACTTCTATTTCCACAGCAGATGCTATTGGTAAGTAGTAGCATGAATATTAGCATCATAATACGAGGAAGATGGAAATGCCCGATGAGATTTGATCCATGCATACATCAGAGGGGACGGGAAATCGTGTATTGTTTTCACTTGAGCCCAATTGATGACCAGGAGGAAGTGTAGACTCATCAGCGTAGACAGGGTGAACGTCAGCAGAAATAGATGAACTAACAGCAGGATTGCTCTCATCAGTAGGTTCAACACGACCAGCAGGTGGAAAGCTATCAGCAGGATTACCAACAGCAGGATCACTATCAGCAGAAGGACTGCCAGTAGATACACCATCAGCAGAATCAACGCCAGCAGAATCCTTAACAGCAGAATCAACGCCAGCAGGATCCTTAACAGCAGAATCAACGCCAGCAGGATCCTTAACAGCAGAATCAACGCCAGCAGGATCCTTAACAGCAGAAACACCTTGATCTCAAAGTTCAGCTTCAGCTTGACATTAGTATTCTGCTGTTGATGCAGAGAACAAATAACCTATGTGCAGCTGCGTCCTTAGTTCATGTTCTTGTCTTTGAAGCTTAGCATAGATCTTCTGCTTAATCTGCACTGCATTCCATAAATACGGGGACCTTTGCTGGATAAAGGACCTGTAATCTGTAGAAGTAATGAAGGAATCACGATCACTTGACCTCATCTTACTTCTGAATCGGAACATGATCTTGTGTACCCTGCATTTATGTTAGTTTCGTGTGTAAATGCAAGTTGTGTCAGTTTTAAAAGAGTATAACTAGTGGAATTCAGTTAAATAGTCAGGTCAAAGTACCAATCATGAACAATTCCCTGGAACATTACGGTTTATCTTCTAAAAATCTCAGATTCCCAGTGGTTTATTATACCTCTTGTTTGGTAGATTATAAAACCCTATAGGCCTTGCTATTTGAACCTACCCAACAAGATAAACCGTCTCAGCTTTACCCTCAAATTTTCCAAATAGTCACTTGTATTAAAGGATAGTTACTTGACACCAAAAGGTTTAGAGTCTTTCTGAGGAACTTCCCAGAATATCAATTCATAAGGTGTTTATATTAAGGGATTAGTTTAGATACCCTGTTTTAACTAACATGTCGTGTAACAGCCCAGTCAACACATAGGTAGGTAATTTAGAGTTGGCCAACATGGTTCTAGCGGCCTCTATAGGTCCTATTTTTCCTCTCAGCAACCCATTTTGTTCCCCCCCCCCCCCCATTTTTTTCTTTATATTTCTGGGGGTTCTAGGGTTGCTATAGTCCCTCTTAATTCCCTTTTCCCCACAAAGTTCAATAAGTTTTGCATTTTTGAACTCTGTCCCATTATCACACCTTATTCCTTTAACCTTTTTATTCAGCTGGTTTTCTATTAAGGTAATGAATTCTTTAAGGACATAAAATGTTTCATCCTTGTACTCAAAAGAAAGTCCACGAAAAACCTGCTAAAGTCATCTGTTAACACTTAGGAGTAGTATTTCTGTGGTCAATACTCTTGATATTTTGGGTAGGACCAAAAGGTCCATATGCAGCAATTGCAGAGTATCAGTTAGAAGTCTCACAGCAGAAATATGCTTATAGGAAGCCTTATGTTGCTTTCCTTTGTTGAAGCAACACAGTTGTGTTCATTGGTGAAAAACCTTCGAGGGTATCCCCATCAACCAGACCTTCCTTGGCTAACTTGTTGATTGTTTTGAAGTTCACATGAGCCATCCTTCTGTGCCATCTGGTGGATTCATCTAAGGATGCTTTTGCTACGAAGCAAGTAACCTTTTGTTCTGGTTGCAAGTCTGAGATGTGGAATGTGTAGAGATCATGTTTCCTAGGAATTCTTAGTACCACCTGACTTGCATCAGGCAATTGGAATTCTTCGGAAAGCACCAAACAATCAGTGTCTGTGAAGAGAACTTTGTTCTTTTTATCACAAATTTGTGATACAGAAAAAAAGTTATGTGTTGCAGCTCTTCCCTATCATAGTAGAATTTTCAAAGTCAGCTTGTGAAGGTCCGTATGGTGCCTTTTCTGATTTTTCTACCATCTCTCACCTCCAAATTTACGATGCCTCCTTGATCTGCACAAATTCATCAAGTTGTTTCCTTGTTTCTGTCATACTTCTTGAGCAACCATGTCACTTACCTATGTCATTATCTGTACTAGGTCATCCTACAAATCATACAACAAAGCCTTAGTAACATTGAGAGACCCAAGCCAATTTGACTTGTGCCTGCCTTGTGGATCATTAAGTGTGAAACCATGTGGATTGACGAGATCCACCCTTTACTCTTGGGACCCCCAATATTGTGGTCGGTGTATTCCTCCAAGAGTAAACCTGCTGATGGTCCTTGTAAACAGAGTTCCTCATCGTCCCTTAATCATAGGTTCATATATATTAGGACCAATTCGTTCTCCTTTGGTCCAAAGAGTAATGGTTGGATCTCGTCAATCCACATCGGTTTCACACTTAATTGCATCCATCTAGTAGCAGACGCTCAAGTGCAGTAGGTGACTGTGGCTTGGGTAAAATACTCAGAGTGTACTAATGGCTTTGTCTGTATGTATTAGTTAGGGTGATCCTAGTACAGTGTACATGACATAAGGTATTGTTGACAGTGGTTTTGTGTCAATAGAGCAGCAGTATGGCATTAGAAGCCAAGACCAGCGGAATACTGAGGAAAAATTTGATGAGTTTTGTTTGTACTCAGACATGATCAACAGTTGCTTGGGTACGTTTAGACCTAACCAGCTGGATGTGCAGGTCACTTCGAGTCTAATTGTATAGGTGGAGTGAAAGGTGGACTGTTGTAGAATATCAGGTAAAGGCCACCATACGACTTCCAAAGTTTACTTTTGAAATTGTCTACTTGTAGAAGAGATTGCAACACTTTAACTTGTTCTTTTTCTGTATCACAAATTTGTGATAAAAAGAACAAAGTTCTCTTCACAGACACTGATTGTTTGGTGCTTTCCGAAGAATTCCAATTGCCTGATGCAAGTCAGGTCGGTACTAAGAATTTCTTTGGAAACATGATCTCTACTCATTCCCCATATCGACTTGCAACCAGAACAAAAGGTTACTTGCTTCGTAGCAAAAGCAACTTAGATGATCCACCAGATGGCAACAGAAGGATGGCTCATTGTGAAATTCAAAACATATCAACCAAGTTAGCCATGGAATGGTCTGTTGATGGGTTACCTCTCAAGGTGTTCACCAATAATGAACACAACATGTGTTGTGGCAACATAAGGAGGAATATGAACATATGGCTTACATTATAAGATATTTCTGCTGTGAGACTTCTAAACAGGATACTTCTGCAATTGCTGCATTATGGAACTTTTGGTCTACCAATATCAAGAGTATGACCAGAAATACTTACTCCTTGTGGTTAAAGATGACTTTAGCAGGTTTTATGGACTTCTTTTTGAGTAATAAGGAGAAAACATTTTATGTCCTAATGAATTCAATTACCTTAATAAGAAAACCAGCTGAATTAAACAGGTTTAAAGGAATAAGGTCACCTGTGATAATGGGACAGATGTTTCAAAATCAAAAAAAAAACTTATTGTAATTTGTGGGGAAAAGGGAATTAAGAGGGGTTATAGCAACCCCTATAGAACCCCACAACAAAATGGGGTTGTTGAGAGGAAAATAGGGACTTTATAGAGGCCTGCTTAGAAACCATGTTGGCAGACTCTTAATTACCTACCATGTTTTGGACTGATGGCTCGTTAGCACGTCATGTTATGTTTTAAACAGCGGTATCTATTAACTAATCCCATAATAAAACATCCTTTTTGATAATTGTTATCTGGGAAGGGTTCCTCAGATAAGTCATATTAAAACTTTTGGGTGTCAAAGTAACTATCCTTTAATACAGTGACTATTTGGGAAAAATTTGAGGGTTAAAGCTGATGTCGGTTATCGATGTTTGGGTATGTTTCAAATAGCAAGGCCTATCTATAGGTTTATAATCTACCGAACAGAGGGTAGAAGAAGAACCCTGAATCTGATGGTTTAGGGAAAGATAACCTAATGTTCAGGGAATTTGTCATGAGTGGTACATTGGTCTTGCTATTTATCTGATTTCACTAGGTTATACTCGTTTTAAACTGACTACACACTTGCATGTTACCACGAAACTAAATAAATGCGGTTACAACAAGATCATGATTCTGATTCAGAAGTAGATGAGCAAGTGTCGTTGATTCATTCATTTCATTCTAACAGATTTTACAGGTCCTTTACCAGTAATGGTCCCTCGTATTATGGAATTGCACTGTGCAGATTATGCAGAAGAGCTTGCTAAGCTTCAAGAGACACGAACATGAAGTAAGGACGCAGTCCTGCACGATTACGTTATTTGTTCTAGAAGGCAACAGCAGAAATACTAAGTCAAGCTTGAAGCTGAAATTTGAGATCAAGGTGTTTCTGCTGTTAGGATCCTGCTTGCGTTGATTCTGCTTGTTAAGGGGATCTGCTGGCATCTCGTTGATTCTGCTGTTAAGTATCCTAGCTGGCGTTGATTCATGCTGTAAGGACTCTGCTGTGCGTTGATGATTTTGCTGTTGGTTGTATTCTACTGGCTGTCCTTCTGATGAAGTGATCCTGTGTTGTAAAATTCCATGAATGATAGCTTTCCACCTGCTGGCCGTGTAGAACCTTACTGATGATGTGAGCAATCCTTGCTGTTAGTTCATTATTTCTGCTGACGTTTCACCCTGTCTACGCTGATGATGTCTTAACACTTCCTCACTGGTCATTTCAATTGGGCTCAAGTGAAAACATTAACTATTTCCCGTTCCCTCTGATGTATGCATGGATCAAATCCTCATCGGGCATTTTCACATATTCCTCGTATGGATGATGAATTTTCATGTTACTTCTTTACCATTTAGCATATGCTGTGGGATTCTTTTTGTGAATCCAAGTACGTTCCTACAAAGGTTGTGAACACAATTCATCCGCTGTCTTCAGATCTCTTGGTGATCTTGCGTCTCCTGTCCTATGACAAGAAGCAGAGCTCAAAAAAATCTAAGTTTGGTGAAAGTGCGTTCATTCGGATATATTCATGATCAACAAAGGACCAATCATTAGTACATCCATTGTTGTCTGGCTTGCTTCTTTCTCAGTTAGAACCTACTAGTATAGCTAAAAGCACTGAGGTTCCTAATTGGGTTGATTCGTATGCAAGAAGAGATGCAAACAGTTCATCATATCAGAAAGTATGGAAACTTGTCCTATCCCTGTTGGCAAACATGCAATAGGGAAAAATGGATTTTGGAAGAACAAGCGGGATGCCAGAGGCATAGTTGTAAGGAATAAGCAGACCAAAGGTTGGTTGAACAGGGACACCGACAAGTGGAGGGCATTGATTACGTGAGGTATTCTGCACCAGCTGGCCAGAATAGAGGTCTATAGATGTTTTTGAGCTTTTGCATCGTATATGGGCTTTATGGTTTATCAGTCTGGACGTTAATGAGTGACTTTCTCTATGGAGAAATTGAGAAAAGTGTATGTCACTAAGACTAAGGATTTGAAGATCCTTACTTCCAAAGCTTGGTTACAGAGTGGTGAAAGGCTCTGTATGGATCATTCATGGCTACTTCGAGCCTTGGTATGCAAGATTGTCCTACTGTTTTGTTACAACAAACTACAGAAGAAGAGGTACTATTGATAAGACACTTCTTCATCTAAAGAAAGATTCCATGGGATTATAATTTTGGTACAGGTTTATGGGATGACCATCATCTTTGGGTCAACCAAATAATGCCTGGTGTGCTGAATTTGAGGTATTGTTTGGAAAGTTGAATTTGACAATGTGTGCTATGCGGAGGAGATGACTTTCTTCTTAGGCTACAGGTGAAACAGTTGCTGTGGTCTTTTTATCAGTTCTAGACAAGTTACGTTAAGATATGCTTACTAAGTTCTGGACATGGAATCTGTAAGAACTGCAACAAACACCCATATGAGCTGCTAAGGACCAAATTGAAAGATGAAAAACTTTATTCCACCAGTTAAATGTACACTTTGTACCGATCCATGATTGGTTTCACTTATGATATCCTCACAGCTTCAGAGGGACCTGACATTATTGGTTTGCAGTTCAGTGGCTTGTTCCCAGACATCAAGTTACTCCACTGGACTTCTCATCTGAATGCCAGTCAAGAAAATTTTCATGTATCTAAAGGGGCAACCAATCTCGGCTTGTGGTACCCTAAAGATTCTCCCCTTTCAGGTTGGAAGCCTACAGTGACAAGCGATTATGTGTTCTCATGGTGATAGGAAATCCACACAGGTGGATGTCAATTTCGGGCGGGAAGGTTTAATTTATACGGCAGTGCAAAAAAAGCAGACAATTGTGGATAATTCTTTCCAACTGAGGCCGAGTATGTTGCTGCTGCTAGCTGCTGTGCTCAGGTTCTTTGGATTCAGAACCAGTTGCTGGATTATGGTTTCAACTTCATGGAATACCAAACATCTTCATCGACAACCAGAGCACATTATGGCATTGTGAAGAAACCCTAGTCTTCATAAAAGGACAAGCATATTGAGCATTGGCATCACTTTTAAGACGGATGCAATGAGTAGAACTTGATTAGTGCTGAAGATCCACACCCGATGTCAATGTGGTCTGCTTTACTGTACACTCATCCTCCCTCCCACACCCCCCCCCACCCCAACCAAAGGCATTTGATGGACCAAGATTTGCGTATCTGGTGGTCCATATTGGGATGGTGAATCCCTCTTTCGTGAATTGAGGGGAGGTATAAGCCTAAGGGGAGGCTTGTTGTTGTATAACTGTAAGATTCTGACTTCTTGTCCGAGTGGATATGATGGTGTGGCTGTGTCTGTATTGCTGTACTGATTGCGCTTCTTAGCTGATGAGTGATGTCTAGAGTTCTATCTTGACCCAGAGATACAGGATGCTGATGCCTAGCAGTGGTACGCTATCACTACCAGTACTTCCTAGGATTGACAGAGTTGCGCTGTTCTGCTGGGTGTACTCACTGTATCTGATGGTAGTTGTTCTTTCGGCTGGCCCCCCCACCCCCCCCCCCCCCCACCCCCCCCCCCCCCCCCCCCCCCCCCCCCACCCGTTATGTTTTGGTGAGATTTGGTTGGCGATCGGAATGTGTTTTTTTCCGATTGGTAGTATATCTTTCCTGCCTGCACGATGGTTTCTGCTGGTCTTACCCCCATGATTTGTGTGGTAGTTATTCCTGCGTCTGCTGGATGCTTTGTTTCTGCTGATAGCTATGGATTATGCTGCTGATTCCGTAAACATGCTGAGTGGCATTATAACTTCTGCTGGTGGATCCATTTCTGTGATACGGGTGTTTGTTTCCTGCTGACTGCAGGGTTTTCTATGGTTGGATTGACTATTTTCTGATGGACCTGAATAAATTCATGCTGCTGGAGTTGTTTATGTGTATTACATCCATTCGTGCTGCTGGATCTGATTAAGTGCTGGTTTGGTTCATGTTCCATGCTGGAGATTATTTCAGCTGGGTAGTACAAGGTTTCTACTCTGACTCAATGCATAACTATTGCTGGTTGGTGCGCTTTGCCACTAGTCACTTGGTTTCTGCTGGTAGTATGTGCTGGTCACATATCAATTCTGCTGATTGACTTGTTTCTGCTGATTTCTTTAAGACTTGTTACTGCTGGTTGACTTTCTACCTGCTGGTCTTAAAAATATGCAAGTTGCATAGTTTTCGTTTTAAATTTCAATTAGACGGCGCTTGTGAACTAGGTCACCACTTGCCTGAAAAAGCGGCGGACAAGTTGATTTTTCACTCATTACTTCAACTTCCGAGGTTAATATTGTACCAATCGAATTAAAAGGTTAACTTTTTCCACATTGGTCATCATTAACCTAATTACCCCCAAATACAATTTTCATCTTTCCCACACACACACACATACATCAAAATCTTTTGCCTTTGCATACTCTGTTCCTTCAACCTACATTCCGTAATCACCAATGGCAGCACTCCAGTACAAAGATGATCACAACCGAATCGCTTACTTGGGGAGGGAAAGAGGTTCCGAGGACTTCACAGATATCCTCAGCTACTTGGACCACTCTCCATTGAGGTACGCCTTAACACATGACCCTCCGGTCGTGTTTGACTCATTGGTCAAACAATTTTGGGCAACAGCTACAGTCCGCCCAAATGCTGCTGGGTCTCATGACCTAGTTGCAACTATTGACGGCCGTGAGGTGGTCGTGACTGAGTCGCTCATTAGGGCTCAGTTACAACTTGATGATGCCAATGGCATCTTTGACATGCAAATTGATGATATTTTTGCGGGTATGGGGGCTATTGGGTATCCGCCCTGGTAGCCACTTACTTTTCTTAAGCACCATCTCTCTCTCATGGAGATTTCTGGTGCATACAATTTTTGCATTGTCTTGAGCCTAAGGCTGGAAGTTGGAATCAATTTCCAAGTTCCATTGCCACAGCCCTTATTTGTTTATCGACTGGTAGGGTTTATAATTTTTCACGCTTTATCTTAGAAGGGATGATTGCGAATGTTAAGGCTACAAGACATAAATTTTTAATGTACCCATGGTTTTTACAAATGCTTGTGGCCATAGAGACAGCTGACCGAACCTTCGACCCCACTTTTGGGTTTTACTCTGAAACTGTTTTCTAATAGAAGTTAAAATGGGACGGGAACGAGGCAATTTCTTTGGACACTACCATGCTTGCCATTGCTGCTGCTGGCAATGATGCTGCTGATGAGGAAACTGTTCCTGCCCATGCAGTTGCTGGTAGTCCAGCTGTGGCACACCCTGTACCTCACCCTCCTCCGTTTTCCCCTGTTAGGGAAACAACACCGGAGAGGCAGCCTGAGACAGAATGGGTAGTCCCTAACCCTGTCTCACCTGGTACTGACTGGAGACCATGGCCTTCTGTTCTTGCACCTAGACCACCTACCCCGCCCGCACGATTTGATTCCTTGAGGAGCCATAGTTTTTGGTCCTGTCCCTAAACCAGCTGGATATGTGGACCCTGATTCTATTGACCCAATCATTTTTGGCCCACCGCCCCGTCCCTATGATTTTGTTGACCCTGCTCTTGAGGAATCCGTTATCTTTGGTCCCCTACCTAGGCCTGCCAACTATATTGAGCCTGAAGACATTACTAATCTCAATTCCTTAGTAGATGAACCTTTCCTTGGTGGTTCCATGATGAGACACATGTTGGGCATGTTGCATGACTCCCTACACATCAGCGGATGTGTTGGTTAGGGCAGATGATCCCTGCACTTCTAACTAGTTATTCTGCACAGAATGGACAGGTGTATGGGACGGATAGTCTCATTGGAAACTGAGTTGGGAAACCTCAATGAAAATAATGGGGGTGAGCATTGTGAGCTTGTTATCCCGAGGTAAGATGTTGGAGCGACGGTATTAAACAATTGAGGAAGCACGGTTTTGTGGGTGATGCTCCTGCCACAGAAGGGGATGTGGATGTTCAAGATGCGGGTTGACTTGAAAGGATTATCACGTTATCGCATCAGAAGCCCTTGGGTCAGGAATCAACTAATGCTACTGTTTCCTCTGAGGTATTAGAGGATACGCGAAGAGGAGGATGGTTCCTCTTAGGCGTAATGAGGTCGGTCATAGGACGTGCAGGTCAGAGTTCTATACTACGGCCTTTGCGACAAGTCGCGCTCATGCTCCTCGTTTCTACTAATGTTGTGTGTCCTCACGCGGGTGATTCTCTAGATCCAGCTGTGTTTCCGCCTGTGTGAGCTTGTTAAGGGCAAGACTCCCATGCCTGATTTGGAGATCCCTGTGAGTTTCTTGCAGAGGATGCACAGGGCAGGGCAGCCTCGAAGAAGAACAGGCAACTTATGTGCGCGGTTGGTCTAGCCGTTACGGCTGAGGATTTGGCTCAAGGCAGACGTTGCACTCCTCTGTTTCTAGCAGCTGTGCGAAGGAATTTAGATGAACTCGCTTGCTGAGGTATGACAGACACGAACTGGTTGACATTGGATGATGCAAGTCGGTAACAAATCCTGCACTGCGCACGTGAGTTCGTTGGGGCTGATGTCAACGAAGACAACATTATGAGCACTTGACTGCCATTAAGGGACGGAATAGAGTGCCTTGGCAGAGTTACGCTTAGAGCACTCAAGGGTAAGCCGCTAGCAATCCGAAGTCACCAAATGCATGCGTAACTTGTCAAAAAATCAGTGAGTGTGGCAGCTCATAATGGTACTATCACTATGAAAGCTGTCACGGCTTGTCGAAACAACCGTTGGACTGAAGAATACTGAGGAATATCTGCAGACTCTGGAAAAGGATCATTTATTGAGTGATCAATTATCTATTTCGACCAAGCCTGCATCACTGAGCCTCTTCTAAAAGACAAACGGGGTTGAAACGTGGCTTCTTCACAGCACTCTGACTGTTTGCTTGCTACCACACACCTTGCTGGAATGGTTCCTGATTCTGCTGGTGGTAGTAGTTTTCATCCTGATGATTTACTCCTATGTTGGTTCTGTGTTCCAGGAGACTGTGGTGGCTCCACTTGATACTTAACTTGGTTACAAGTTAAGAAAGTATATCTTTAATAATAGGTCAATTTACTTGCCCCCGTACAGAAACAAAACTTTTTTAACACGCCCCCATCTCATCCCCCACCCCCCACCCCCCCCCCCCCCCCCCCCCCCCCCCCCCCCCCCCCCTCCCCCCCCCCCCCCCCTCAGGCAGCAATGGTTTATGCTGACTTCACGACATGAGCTTGGAATTTCTCATTTGAGATTATGACAACAGTTCATTCTGTGTCACCGGTCCGTTCTGATCACTGTGTCCAACTTGATGTTTACTCTTTGACTTTGTTTGTTTGTTTACATCGGGGTTGTGTGTTCATGACGTTTTTCTTGGGCTAGTAGACATGAGGTCGACTCCGATAGGTATGTAGCGCATTGCTGCTGACCATGCATATGAAGAATTGAAGTACTCGCTGAAGTATACTCTTTCGGGTCAGTATGATTTATGGTTGCTGGTGTTGTGGTGGTTGTGACAAACTCCAGATGATGAGATTTTTTTTTTGTTGATCCACGGGTAAAGGTTGAACCTATTTTGAATCTGCCTACTTCTCTCCTCGGCCTCCATCTTGTAGTAAACACGTGACGTGCGAAGTGATAAAAAAACCTCTTTGTGGGATAGACCAGTTGACGACTTCCTCAGTTCTGAGAGTGAGAGTGATGATGATATTACTAGAGGATTATATTCCCCCTATTCCGTATGGAGCATTTAAAGATTGGGAGATTGTGCGTTGCCCGCTTCGTAACACTTATTATCATGTGTATTATCAGGATAATCGACGGCACAAAAACTTTTTCTACCTGAAAGAGTTGCTGCCTCATGTCTATCGTGAGGATCTCCTTCTTTTACGTCGACGGATGAACAGGTGTACCTTTTGGCTCAATCCTGATGTAGGATGTTGGTTTAGACCTTTGGAGAGACGTCAATATGTTGTGTTGTCAGTCCCTTATTATGCATGTTGTGGAAGAATTTTGGAGAACACAAGATGACTGGGTGGGAGCAAGCTGGAAAATTGTATTCCAAGAGCTCTCTGTTCATGTCTTGGACTTTCACATGGGAAAACTGTTTATATAGTTTGGGGACAAGGTCTATCACTATCCGGGGCTCCACTGCTTGATATTGAAAGGATGTTGCGTCACAGGCTCACAGTTCCACCCTCATACTGTCGGGATGTTGTGGTTGCTGGAAGTGTTATTTTGAGACGATGCAGGATGGTTTGCGGGATAATCCTCAAATGAGTGTCTTGCATCTGCTCCTATTGTAAGTATTGTGTAACTAGTTAGTGTTTGTTTTCATTAGCTCTCAGTTGAGTATTGATTTAAAAAAACAAAACATGTTAAAAAACCCTTTCTTTAGTGGTTAAAGGGGTTTTTGTTTGGTTATATGATAGTCTCGTGTTGTATAATTTTGGTGTTAGTTGCGCTTGCCACTGCACGACAATGGTTTTTTCATCTCACCATGGCCTAACAGTCGAGAAAGAAGGTTTTTGGCTCACCATTGCAAACGGCTTTAATGTGTAACTCAAATCCGTTGATGGTTGCCAGGTTACCCAAAACTGGATGGTTATCACTTTCCATATTCTTTGTATGAAAAGTGGCTAGTCCATAGCAAACGGCTCATGGTAAAGACCTTCTCAAATCCGTTGATAGTTGACAATTTACTCAAAATTGCGCATTCATGGTCCCTATTCCGATCTCACCATGTTTCATGTACAAAGAGTTGACATGGTCATCAATCCACCATGGAATTTACCTTTTCTAGGTGCCAAAGGATTGACTAACCCTGAGCAAATGGCTACAGGTAAAGGCATCTCAAATCCGTTGATGGCTGTAATGGTTTGCCCAAAACCATATGGTATTCACATCACCAATGTTTCAAGTACTGAGAGTTGCATGGTTCTCAGTTTGACATGGACATAAACCTTTTCTTGAGGTGGCCAAAGAACTGACTACTCCAGAGTTAATGGCTAACTGGTAAAGAGACATCAAATCCATTTACATTTTTTTTTTCAATGATTCACCTCTCACAGGAGTTAACACACCTGGAAGTGATGAGAATAGACTAAAATTTTTTGATTTGATGTACATACCTTGTTCACTGGTGCTGTTTGCTGCAAAGTCTGGTAGTTGCTGCTTAGAGATGTTGCTGCCTCATTTGATTCTGCTGTTCATCGAGTTCTTGCTGTTTCCTTTGATGCTGCTGTGGCTTCTATAGTTTCTGCTGCTTGTTGTGCTGCTGCTGGATACTGTTTGTTATGCTGCTGCTTACTCTGTTCCTGCTGCTCTTCAATTCTCTTGCCTCAAGAAGATCTATCTAGAAACTTGGAATTAACGGAGTCAACACCAAGTTTAGGGAGGATTGTTGGGACAAAATTACAAATGACTAAGTGTCGTTTCTGCTGTTTGAACATATTCGTTTCTGATGATAGCACTAAGTCGTTCTGCTGACAGTTTAATAGCTTTCCTGATGATTAATGTTCCTTAGCTGGTTGGCAGATCACAGTAGCATTCTGCCTGATTACTGTTTCTGCTGGTCATGTTCTCGTTCTCTGCTGACAGAGATAGGAATTGTGATTGTTATTGATAGATGTTAATTAATGTAATTAGGATTCTATGGTTATATTCTAGTATTATTCATTAATATAGGAATGAGATAATTAGGAAGTGATTGATAATTGAATGTATATCTTTACGGATTTTAGTTTTCTTGTTGGACTAATTTAAGAGTTTTCTTCTCTATAAAAGAAACCTTTAGGCATTAGGGATGGATACCGATTGTAAAAGAACAAAAAATCAATTTATTATCAATAAAGATCATAGGGATCGTTGTTCATATTGTTGTTCTTCTTTATGAACTGTTTAGTTTCCTAGCTCTTAACATCTGCTGAGTCTCTATACGTATGTGATTGTGATTACATAAGTTTATCATTCACAAAAGGCTAGAAGATCTATCTTGTGTCCTAGATCCTCACCTCTCTCCCCCCCCCCCCCCCCCCCCCCCCCCCAAAAAACCCATCAGATCCTTCTCGCAAACCACTTGCCTTGGGTCTCCTCCCCCTCGCTTCTCCACGCTCTCTTAGATTGTTTCGATTATCACATCAACACATCTACACCCACCCTTTGTGCATTTATCTAAGCATTACTGTAACAAAACCATAGTAAACCAAAAGCGAACGCGTACGAGAAAAAAAAATAAAAAAAAATAAATAAATAGTGAATTTAATAGCGTCGTTCATTGATCAAAAATACGGATTGTTATACAAGTTATAATCAATCTCTCTTCAAGTCCTTGCAAGTCTTAAGTTCATGGTTATCATCATTTATTTAAATGCATTCTTGTTGCTTAGATTACTTGTGCTTGAGAAAATCTAAGCAGAAAAGGCATAATGAAAACCATATACATCAGATGTTGAGTGCTTACTGATGTATACGGGGTCATTGTGAAACCCGTATACAAACTTGACCAATGAAAATTCTGAATTTATCACTCGTTAACATAGTATAGGAGTAGTGTTCACGTGAAATTTGAACCCCTAGCACCTTATAACGAAACGGTAAACGGATTCTCAAATTTGTTATTTTATGTGTATAAAAACTGGTTTGTAAGGTTGACTTTAGGCTTCATTTTGACCCATTTAAACTTTGACATAAGGTCGTCAATTAGGGGCGTTTTATAGTCAACATAGTGAGCTCCATTTAGAAATTCAAATCATCAAAAACCATTAAGAAACGAGCTCGCAAACTAAAATGGAAGTTAGTACTGTTGTCATGCTCTCAACAGTTAAAACCGTGGGAAGTCGCGACCCCCTCCCTTTAGCCTTATTTTTTATCACCTTAGCGACCTCTAACCACGAAACTTATAAAAGATAAAATGTAGTAGCCCTAGCCTAGTTTATAAAAGTATTTTTAGTTTGTCATAAGGTTAAGTAACGAACACGCAAAAAGGACTAAAAGTTAGTACTGCTGCCATGTTTTTTTTTGACCAAGTTAATATTGTTGGCTGAATGGTCGACCCCCCTTAGTTTGGCCTCGTTTTTTGTCACTATAACGACTTTGAATTGCAAAACCTATAAAAGATGAATTGTTGTACTCTTGGCCTAGTTTTCAAAAGTATTTTTGGTTTGTCATAATACTGAGTAATGAATTTGTAATCCGCGATCAAAATCAGACGAAAGTCAATTTTTTTTCCTGCTTAAGCCTAGTCGCGACCCCCTTTTGTTTGGCTACGTTTTTAACATATTAAACGGAATTTTTGGACAAAACTTAAATAACGAAAGTTATAGACGACATGATCTAGTTTCCAAAACATCTTTTTGTTTATAATTCCATTAAGTAACGAGTCCAGAATTTTATTTCAAAACTCCGCGTTTGTTCCCCAAATTTTTTGAATAAAACTTAATTTTTTTAAACTCAGATTGTTATAACTTTGATCATTTGTTTAACACGTTTAGAGACCAAACCAAGTGTCGACTGAATTAACTAGAATAGTACTTACGACCCGATACGTTTGGCCAATTTTCATGAATAACCACATTTTAAACAAGCAATATTTTCTCAACTCAAGCACAATACTAAGGACAAGATTTCATGCATTGTAGTATATTACATGATTAGTAATATGCGTATTAATCATTTAGGTAGCGGATAGAGTTTGCATTGTTTTCGCGTGCATCATTTACCTTGCTCGCTTCATATTCGTTGCTACCTCATTATATCATTAAGGTGAGTTTATAGTCCTCATCTTACACTTTTAATCATTTATCAAATCTCGGAGATGAGATCATGTTTGTTTTACAAAATGGATGCAAGTACATTTTAAATTCGAATATTACGAGTTTGCCTAAGTAGCGATAACTCACTATGCCCATCATCATGAATTGTTAATTACTGGATTGTAAGCACGAATGTTATAAATAGATCTATTTGGGAATTAACATCCCCGTTCGGGCAAGTAGCACTTGCTAGTTTACCGGTTGGCCAGAAACGACGAATGTATACCATTTCGAACTCATAGATGTTACGGGTTGAACATCTACATTGGGCACCATCATTTATATGTATTTGATATACATACATTGTTTAGCTTCAGTTTCATGAGCTTAGTGCATATTGTAATACATTTTTTGATATTGTATTTGCTGCTTTATTACAGGGAAATCTTGCTATTACCAACCGCTTCATTTAATTTATAAACCTATAAATTCACCAACATTATTGTTGACAGTTTAAACATGTTTTCTCAGGTCAATAAGGTGCAAGTCATGAGTACATTGGATGGTCATCTTTTGAAGTCATATCGCTATAAAGATTTACGTGCATTACATTTTGGGATATTGTTATGTTGTGAAATCTTTACTTTTTCAAGTTGAACAAGTTAAGCCTATGGGCTTTTGTAACAAACCATTTATGAAATCTAATGTATCAGTTTTTAAACGACTCTTTTAGAGGTCGTTCTCATATCTTGTGCTATTGATCTATGAAGTAATGCCCCCGGAACATCATATTCCGCTGTGACCTATTTTGGGGGTGTTACAGATTGGTATCAGAGCCAAGGTTATAGAGAACCAGGTCAAATGTTTTTACTTGGTCTATAACCGTTTTTCAAACATTGCGTCATTCAAAAGTTTTTCAAAGGGACATACATACATTAATTATTTGCATATAGTATACATGCTTACATGTCATACATCATTTTAGCATTAGTTGATTTTACTAAGTGCTTACATAAGATATATACGTGTTTATAATACATTACGTATATTACTGATGGTATTATATAATATACTTATACAAGTTTATATTATGATTACAGATTTGCCATGTCTTCAAACAATGCTTCATCTACTGTTACCTATACGTCCGTATCTTCGATTTCCAAACGGACATCATATGGGTTTTCCAGTCGTGAATGCCGGCGAGATTCTGGATATGGACCCGTACGAGGAGGTCGCCCAACAAGGGCAGGCACATCCACTGTCACCTGCCTATGTACATGACCTCATGGAGTTGGATGAGCATGTACCAGTATATATTCCAGAGCCAGAGCACCCAGAGTACCATGCACCATCAGATGATGACATTCAGATCGAGGATCAGCCTTATGCTAATGATGCTTCACCGACCGCCGAGCCACCTGGATACATTGCTGACTCAGAATCAATGAAGGAGGATACTGATGCGGATTCTATTGATTTAATACTTTCCTAAGTATTTAGTCAAATTCTCAATCAGCATTAATCTCTTCAATCGTCATTAACTTCAGTCAATTAGCATTAAGTTATGCCTAACAACATTAACTTGTACTAACAGCATTAACTTTTTCACCAGCAGTAGTAATCTTGAACCAGCAGTAGTAACTTTATAACCAACAGTCTTAAGTCCTTCAACAGTCTTAAGTTAGTACTGGCAGTACTAACTTACTCTAGCAGTACTAACTGGTTAATACTGGCAGTTGTAACTTGTGAGCAGTACTAACTTTTGACTTAGCAGTACTAAGTGCACTGAGTTTAATTCCCAACAATCCTCCCCTAAACTTGTGATTTACCTTCAAATCATCAAGTTTCTTGAATTTAACCTTTTGTTTTGAGATGATGCTTTCAAACACTTCATCTTCTTGATCTTTTAGCCTGTATGAATATCTTTTGAAGAAGTTCTTAAAATAACCCTTCTGCTCTAGATATCCTCTTCCTTTCATCATTATCTTTTATCTTTGCTGCACTCTTGCCTCCCCTGAGTCTGTGCATCCATCTGAACCAAAGTGATCTTCATCAATTTGAGCATTGTTCCTCCCCTGTTTGGAAGGATCCTCCAAATCATCTTCTTATGGGAACCCAAGCCATCACAGACTTGAATCTTCCTTATGCATCGATGTAATCAAATCTTTTCAAAGTGCCCGATGCATTGTTGTATTTAGATACATGATCTATCACTCTGTTCTTTGGCATCCAGACCCAACATGCTGAAGCTTTAACAGTATTAAATCTATTCCTCTTGACAACATTATGTGCATCCTTTGGCTTAGCAGTATTAACTGCTTTTATTCTAGACCTCATCAAAACAGCTTGTGGAATCATATTTCTTCTTGGATTGGAGTAAGTCATTCTTGTAGAATAGTGATCATTCACCCTCCTTGTATTTTTCCACACTGGTTTTATTATCCTTTTACCATAATCTTTCTTCTGATGGTCAAAACGTCCACAGACAAAGCTTGCTTTATTGTTCATCACAAAGTCACTTCCTAGCTGTTGGGACTTCTGATTATGACAGTTCCTTTGATTTCCCCTAGGTTTTTGTGACCTGTACATTTTAGCATACCTAACTATTTTCCTAACTGGTTTTTCTTGTTGTTTTGGTCTAGCAACATCAACTTTAGGAATAGTAGGAACAACAGTTTTCTTTTCAGGCTTAGTCTTAGACTCATCTTGTTCCTCATCATCTGACACCCATTCCTCAATAATTGGAGTAAAAAAAAAAAAAAAAAAAAAAAAAAGTAAAAAAAAAAAAAATAAAAAAAAAAAATTTAAAAAAAAAGAAAAAAAAAAAAAAAAAAAAAACAAAAATCATATGGGTTATTCTCCCTAACTTTCTTAGGTTCTACTTCACTAACACTCTTACTAGTGTTAGACCCACAACCTTCAACAAAGCTACTTTTGACCTGTGATTCTTGTTCTTTTACCAAAGACTTATCAGAATTCTCCTTAGAATTATTTGATTCATTGATATGAAAAATTAGAGAATACCTCAACTCCTTGCTCAAAACAGGAGTAGTAAATCCTATTAAGCTCTAACCTACCCAGGTTATTTAATAAGTAATATAAATGACATAAACATATAAAAGACATAGTAAGCACAATTAAAGAAGTAATAAGCACTCTTAAACTAATTGATAAGCAAACCAAATTAACAAGAATAATAAGCAGATTTGATATGAAAAATTAGAGAATAAGTCAACTCCTTGCTCAAAACAGGAGTAGTAAATCCTATTAAGCTCTAACCTACCCAGGTTATTTAATAAGTAATATAAAACCTATAAGCTCTTCCAATTCTAGCTTATCTTCCAAAAGCTTGCTTCCTTTTTCCAAACTGAATATCCAATCAATTTAGCTCAAATAAGCTTTGAGGATGCTTATTTGAGCTTGGAGAATATAAGTAAACAACAAACAACTTATTCAGAGCTTATTGAGTTTATTTAAAACTTCTAATTAAATGTAGCAAAATTCTCATTAAAGTAAAACACAATTTTAAAGTAAATCGCAATTTTATTAATAAAGGAAAGATTACATGGCTGTTAACTAAAAATTACATTAAGTAAAGACAAATAAGCTGTAAATAAGCTATTCTAACCTACTCTAAATTATCCAACTCCTAGTTATTTTCTACTGTATGAGCTTTATTGATCCCAAACCTAGATCGATTCCTTACCTTGTAAAGAGTATGTTACCTTGGATAAATCCAAAATAACAATAGTAGAAACTTTGTGTGTATATCAAAGAGTATGCAGAATCTACTCTTTAATATCTAGAAGATATATCAATGGAACAGTGAATATGAATTAATGAACACAAGATGTAACAAAATGCTTCAATATTATTAATGATAATAATACGAGTACTCTATCTTAGTACTAAGGTTTACAACCTTGAAGCTATGACTATGAGATGCTGTGTAGGTATGTGTATGATAATGAGATGAATGAGATCATAAACTAGATGCCCTAGGATCTCCTTTTATACATTAAGGAGTCCTAATGGGCTTACAATACTTTCCTAAATATTTAGTCAAATATATTAAATATAATGACTAAGTATTTAATACTTTCCTAAGTATTTAGTCAAATTATCAATCAACATTAATCTCTTCAGTCATCATTAACTTCAGTCTTCTGTTTGACTAATCATCATTAACTTTAGTCAAATAGCATTAAGTTATGCCTAATAGCATTAACTTGTACTAACAGCATCAACTTTTTCACCAGTAGCAGTAATCCTGAACCAGCAGTAGAAACTTTATAACCAGCAGTCTTAAGTCCTTCAACAGTCTTAAGTTAGTACTGGCAGTACTAACTTACTCTAGCAGTACTAACTTTTGACTTAGCAGTACTAAGTGCACTGAGTTTAATTCCCAACAATCTTTGACTTGGCTATTACCTTGATGGGTGATTAACAAAGCTTTCCAAATTTCTTTTACCGTATTACATATGAAGATTCTTTCATATTCTTTTTTAGGCAAAACATTGTAAATAACCATTTTAGCTTCGTTATTTTTCTCAAATCTTTTCTTAAGTTCATCACTTTGATTTTCAAAAGGGACAACCTCATCTAGTTTGGTTTCCGTATTATTTTCAATGGGTTAAAAATCACCGTTGGTAATAACATGCCAAAGATCAAGATCTTTTGATTTTACATACGTTTCGAAACTATTTTTCCAATAGATAAAACTATCGCTTTTGAAAAGTGTGGTCTTTGCATAGATTGCCCTTCTAGATATTTGTCAGAATCCATAGATAGATCCAAGCTTTAAAATAAAGTATATTTTAAAAAATTTGAGTGACCTCGGCTTCTGATACCAATTATTGAAACTAGAAGGGAGGTTGAATATATAGTTTACGGTTAATTTGCGTTTTAAAAACTTTGCTTATAAAAACACTAGATTCGAATATATGCAAGATCAATTCACAATATGAACAACCAATGTATCTAACTTGTAATACAATCACAATACAAACAATAAATGTAAAGAGTAAGTAAAAGATAAAAGGTAAGAGATAGAACAATCAAACTTTGACAACTATGCCTTGAGCAGGTTAGTCAAACCATTAGCATTGACTTGAATATCATTATGTGCTATAATCATTATGTGTTTATGTGATCTTATGTGAGTTTGGTTACCAATCCATGAAGCGTGATTGTCTCATTATGATTAAATATATGGTTGTTATGGGCATTTCACTTTGTTCACATTTTAGTGACAATGAAAATGATGGTATAATTTTATGTGTGTATGTATTATTTTGTGTAAGTATTTAAGTATTAATGTTTTGTAGGAGTAATATTTAGGTCTAGTAATTTAGGGGGGTGCTTGGTTAAGGGTTATATGGGGTAAGGAAAGGCAATTATAATGAAAAATGTTGCTTGATTTCTTCTAATGCAATGCTCCATTCCTTAAAAGTGGGTAATACTCCATTACTCATTAAATTCGGGGTACTGACATTTGATTACCCACTTACATATTTTACCCCATGATCTCACTCCTTCTAAATTCATGCAAATAATATTTTGTAACACACAATGCTCATAATTAATCATTTCAGGTAAATTTTTGTTTGTATATTTGCTTGAATGTCTAAAATACTAATATTAATTTTTATTTTTCAATTAACATAAATATAATTTACATATATTAGCTTGTGTGAAATTGTTACAGTAATATATAGTACAATACTACATATTTTAGCGGTTACTTCCGAAATCTCAAAAGTGCAAAATTTTATGTTCGTCGAATTGATGGTGCTTTATGTTAATGGTCCTCATTTGATTTAATATAATTTGTTTTTTTATCTAGAAAAAGGTTTAAAAAAAGTATTATACATTTTATTTGTTAAACATTTTAACCAAGCAACATCAATGCAATGAAATATTTTCATTGCATTCCTTAGTATACCCTTTGCATTTACTTTTCCCTTTCCTTTCTTTGAACCAAGCGCACCCTTAGTTAGTTAGAACTTAGTTTTATTAAGTTGGTAAAATAAAATTAGAGATGAATTTATTTTATAGTCATTTAAAACTAGTTTTAAATGTAAATAGGTTTTTATTAAAATATCAAAATTAGAGGGTAATTATGTAAATAAAAATAATAAAAAAAGAAAGAAAATGGTCGACCGGTTTTGGGGAGGAAAAGAAGGAAAAAAACCCAATTTTAGTCTAAGTAGAATTCTAATTAGGTAATTATCCAAATTCTTTTGTAAAATCTATAAATACCAAATCCTCCTCTCCCTTTTTTTGTTCTCTTGGCCGGTCGATCAAAGCAAAAGAAAAAAAAGATTTTTTTTATCAAGATCAAGTTGGTGATTTAGTGTTTCAAGAATCAAGGATTTATGTATGTTTGTAAACCATAGTTGTTTAGTTTTCTTTAAATCATGTAACAATTAATATGGTAGATCATTAAGGTTTTAAAAACTTCTGTAATTAAGGATGTATTAATCATGCTAGAGTGGTTAGGGTTTAATTAGGATCATATTGGTGTAAATGGTTAAGGTTAGATCACGTTAATTTATGATTTAGGGTTTGGCAGATTTTAGGGCTCTGTTCAACTGATGATATCTTAATGATAAAAACATTTTTTGTTTATGAATCTTAAGTCCATTGATAAGTTCAGAGAGTCTAGTTTTCAAAACTCCGGCCACGATCGATTTCGAGGTCGCGAAGTTGGTCTAATGATTTTCGCAAGAAAAGTTGTCAAAACAGTAAATTTGGGTCAGATTTTGGTCTGATTTCGGGGAGTAAAACCCTACTTAAAATTCGAATAGGGTTTGCCAAAAATCAAAGGTCATATTTTAGGTGTCTATTAACTCTAGTTCGAAGGACTAGCTTTAAAATAGTTTTTAAGTATTTTTAAGGACGTCAAACTTTTTGGCGTGCGTTCAGGTCCGAATCTGAGTACTTTGTAATGATGAAATTTTATAAAATAGTTCCACTAATATTATTTTTTCTAAAAAATCACAGTAGCTTACAACTCATTGGGGAGCTAGGAGATGTAAGGAGAACCATCAATTTGGTGTTTTAGTATCTTATTTGTGGTCATAAAGTGACTACAAAATTCAGTCAGAAACTATAAAAGTGGAAATTAATGGTTAAGGTTATATAGGCTATAAAAATGATATGGAAGATGTATTTAAAGGATTATAAACTTAGTATAAGGTCTAGAAGCCCATCATATGGTTGTTACATTGGCATGGGCATTTAGCCTAACTGAGTGTAACTTGTGTTTTTGTTGTGTTTAGATTGTGTGCAAGATTTTGTCAAGTAGCTAAGCATCAGGTGAGTTTCATAGTCCCATTTTACTATGTTTTCTTAGGATGGAAATGATGCAAAAATATGTTTGAAATATTTTAATTGTTGTGATTATGTGGTTTAATTGACGCATGGACTTTTATGTCGCTATTATATGTTATGGCTTTGGATCGGGGGTAACGTTCCTACCCATTACTTTGAGATAATGTTGTGTGCTTTGGATCGGGGGTAACGTTCCTACCTAAATGACGAGTGCTTCGGGTAACGTTCCTACCCATGACTGTAAGACGTACTTTGTGGCTTGGATCGTGGGACACGTTCCGTCCTAGTTATGGTTGTTTTGGACGAATGCATGTTAGCCTGTATAATAGTTAGCTTAACTGTCCTGCCATGTTCTGTTTTTATAATCACAGTAATTGAATTAAAGCTTGAACTGTGTGTTGTAAACCTATGGCTCTCACCAACCGTTGTGTTGACATTTTTCAGCATCATTTTCAAGTGAGCATGTTGAGGGTTTTGAAGCTAAAAGTGGCTAGAGAAACCTTAGCATTGCATATGGAGTTTATCTTCTGATTTTCATTTCGTACTTGTTTAATGGATTCTTCTTGAATGCTGTTTGATTTCTTCGGTTAGTGAGACATGTTAAGTCCTTGTATTAATTAGACCTTTTTTTATTAATGCAAGATTCTTTTGTGTTAAGGTATTGTCATGACACTTTGTGTCCATTTATGTTTTGTTCATATAGTTTTCTCTATTGTTGACACCATTATGTTGTGATGATACCCATGAAGTTATGCCTCGTGTTTCCACCTTGGTGGGGTATGCCTGATTTGTATCAAAGCCAGGTTATAGAGAAGTAGGTGGTTTGACCTAGACTATAACCTAGGAGTCCTTCATATAGGTGCATAATAGGATCAATGTGTGATATAGTTCATATACTTTTCATTTTCTTTCTTTTCTTTGAGTTTTATCTCGACCTACGGGCTACTCAATAACAAAATATCCAGAAGACGAGTCACTTGAGGAGGAGCCTCTCGAGGAACCGAAGGAGGAAAGGTAGTTAGAGGAGTCGCAGGAAGAGGCCGACTCAGATCTCTTGTCGGATGCTCATAGTAGGCTTGGACCCGTAGAGTCGGGTGACTCTTACGAAAGCAAAGTCAAAACCAAGCGAGGCCCAACATAAGTTTATCCCGTCTTTTACCTCAACACGTTGCTATCGATAATTTCTTTCAGATATTACGTATTTTTGGGCGCTTTGAGACCTTCATTTTCTTTTTGTCGTTTCTGTGTTATATTAGAGTTGTTTAAGATGTGCAATGTGGTATATGTGCATTTATGTGCGTTATCATTGAGATGTGTAGTCTTGGAAGTAAGTACACGTGTGAAAGGATGTACTTATAATTATGGGTGGCCAACATAATCATAAAGGCATCACACACGTAGACTTGTGACCATGATTGCATTGATCGGTGTTTGCTTGTTAGTTGGTAGTGTAAGATGTTATATTATGTGCGGTTGTATTATGAATAGTTATGAAGTTAGTAAGTTTCCCTTCTATCTATCGCTTGCGGATATCCTGGATACCCGTTATTGCTATTATTACGATTATTGAGTTTGTTAGTCTGCTTGATTATTCGCTCGGATATATAACCCTCATTTAGCATTCCTTGTTTGCACCATGTCGGTATGGATGATCTAACTTTTTTATTCGGCGTCTTGATGAATTTTGGTTGTTCGGATCTGCTCCTTTGGATATTGGTACGTTTCATTGGTTCTTTCGTTGTATTGATTACTCGTATGAGTATCAAAATTTTCTTTTAAGCACTAATTGTTCCTAACATATTAGTACGGATCATTACTTCGTTCTTTATATATCCTTTGGTTTTGGTAACATGCTGCGACATGTTCGTACCAACGTCCGTTTTTCAATGTTTTTTTCTTTTGATCGTAAGTACGGATTAGTCTTTACGTTCTTTTTTTGGTTCATAACGCCTTCATATGAAATTCTCTTGAGCATGTTCAGTTCACTGTTATTCTGACTATATGGTTCATGGTACTTTCTTTCGCTTTCAAACAATAAAATTTTGTTAGAGTCCTTTACGGTATTTTATCAATCTCTTTGGTATTAACGATGCCTTGTGTTGAGTACATAATTTATATTAATGTCAAATTAGGAAAAACCTTTTGAAGTATATCTTGATGGTGTTTGGGGAAAACTATTTTGAAATGATTTTATGAATACAACACTTTTATGGAAATGTCTCTTTATTTTTATTTTATTTTTAGAAACTATGTTTACAATAAATTTTAAAACAATATGATAATTGGTTGACGGACAAAACTATTTTTTTTGATAATATTTATGAATAAGATATGATAATATTTTTTTTATGCTTGTTTTTGATAAATTTTATAATTATAAAAATGATGTTTAAAGTAATTTATATGGGTAAGATGCGACACACTATTAAATAACGGTCTCTGGAATTTATGACAACCATGATTAAAATGAATATTATAAAGATTATATTTAAGACAATATTTTTTAAAATGATTTTTTTAATTAAAACGACTTTCTTTATTATTATAAATTAATTTTTATAAAAAAATTATTTAGTTGGTTTGATTGGTAAGTTTTATACACTTAAAATATACTATAATAATATAACCTTAAGAGCAATTAAGAAAATTACCAAATTACCCTTGATAAAATTCACTCTCAAAAATATATATAATATAATATATAATACGTATATTTAACCGGGTAAATATGATCACCCGGGTCATTTCCCCAACGACTAGTGAAATTGAACCACGTTTTAATTTGGATTCTCGATTTGAATGAGCAAATGAGTTGAATGATTCTATCTAAAGCAACAATAAAATGACAATTAAAAACAATTAAACTAATAACGGATTAAAACGTGAACAAAAAACAAGTAAACTATTTTAAACCCCTAAAAAATGTAAACTAGAAATTAATAAACCTAAGATAAGACAAAAGAAAAATTTTAGGAAAAAGAAAACATTTTTTTGGCATTTTAGATTAAAAGATTGATTTTCAAAATTTAAACTAATTAAAAACTAATAAAAATAATAAAACTCTTTCAAAATAAAGTCCTCAAATTTTCACTAATTAAATAAAAATGTGCAGCGCCGAATTATTCTAAAAATAAAGCACTAATTTTTTATTTTTTTAAAAGTTTTAATTAACTAATAAAACCTAACCCTAATTATGATTAAAACTTATTAATAACAACTTAGGACTAACTTGTTAAATACTTAAGGACTAACGGCTAAAACCACTTAACGGGTAAGGATTACGAAGAAAGCCACTAAAACAAATAAAAAAGACAAGAATGGTCCCTGAGGACCTACCCCGATAACAACCAAAGTCCAATTATAAGCTCAAATTCTAAAAGTGTTTATTACTAAAAACTCAAAAGAGCAAAGTTGTAAAGGAAGCTAGTAGGAACAAAATTAATAAAAGCTACTTGGGCTAAAAATAACAAATAAGCTCAATAAGAGCTTATTTATTTATAAGACTGACCTCAGAAAGGAGCCTTAACATCTTGGTTTGAGAAACTAAGCTAAAAAAGACTCAAAATATATAGTTCAAAATGAAAAAGGAAAGAAGTTCTAATTAGCTTATGACTAGCTTAAGCTAATTAAAAAAATAAAATAGAGCTAGAAACCCTTTTAAGCTACTAAAATTAATCATGAACTAGGCAAACTCAGAAAACAAAAGCAATAACGCACAAAACTAATAAAGCCTAAAATAATCAAATAGAAAGTCTAGACTTTGAGCTAACGGAAAACTTATTAAACTAATTATTATCTATCTATTTAAGTTATAACTTCTACCATCTTAAGCTAAGATTCAAAAATTTAATAAGCTAAGATTACTACCTACGTTTTTGGTATCTTTAAGTTTTTTTTGTATTTTGACACTAAATTAAGCTAAGTAAATACGCTATAAAACAAAGTTTAAGTCCTAATCTTATATTAAAGCTATACTAAAACTATAAAGATGCTAAAAGATAAGCTCTTAAATCACAATTGCGGGCTTAAATCAGGATGTGATATCAGCAGTACTAAACTAACTAAGTACCGCTTGATGCAAGATCTTTAAACAGCTGAATAGGCTAAGAAAATAAGCAGTAAAATGAAAACTAAAACCTAAACTATATTAAGCTATATCTAGATTACTTCTAACTTGAATTTAAAAACCTAAATCCTACTTTTACTTAACTAAAAATTAAACCAAATGTAGCAGTACAAACTGTGACAGCAGTACTAACCTTTTGGTTAGTACTGGTGCACTTTGCACAAGTGCAACACAAGGGTACAGGTTTCCTAAGGATTCTAATGCACTAAACACACTCAATTGAGTGTGTTAAGTCCAAATTTAAGCACACACAAGCCAAAAGGTACCTAGAATAAGAATAAGCAATCCTAACTTTAAACTAAGAGTGCCCTGGTGTTGAAACCATTATAATAAGCCATAACTTTTAAAAAAATGAAAATTAACTTTTGATACCTCTTTGCCTAATGATTATTTGTGAAATCTAAGCTACTTAAACAATTTCAAAACTAACTTGACTTTGGAGGTCAAAGTAGCTTAATAACACAACAACCCCTTTAAGACTAAGACAGTTTTGATTAGGCTACTAAATTTGAAATCTAGTAAACAAGTGCTTAATACCAGACAATTAACAGATTAAAACTACTTTAATAAACATGACTTAACAACTAAATAAGCAATAATCTAAGACTTAAGCTATTTTACTATATTTTTGGTTTTTTAGAGGTTTTTAAGACAATTATATGAAAAACTATGATTCAAACTAAGAAAGTTAAAACAATAACACTATTTAACTAATTAGCTAAATAAAACACAAATAAGCAACAATAAGCAAACTTAATAAGGAAATAAGCAGATCTAAATATAGAAAGCAAGGAAATCACTATTTAAAGCTAGAATAAAAGAAATGAAAGAGAAACTTACAACACCTCTACTAAACAAGAGGTTCCCCAAATAGGGCACTTCCGCTCCCTAGCTTATTAGATAAGCTAGGGTAAAGTCCTTGGGATCTCTTCCAAGTTAAGATCCCCTTCCAAAAGCTCAATTCCAATAAGATCCATGATAAATGTAAGTTACACTGTTTTAAGGTTTAGAAAGGATTAAATCTGAATTGATTAAACTCTATTTCAGCTTATAGACTGAAAGAGCTTATTAAGAGCTTATTAGCTTATTGAGACAACTTGGCTTATTAAGAGAGCTTTTGAATAAAAAGAAAAGAGAGCTTATGAATGACTTAAACTAAATTTTATTAATGAAAGTTGCTGATTACATTACTTAAAAAGGAGATTACAAAATATTTAAAGAAAAATTACATTTAAGCAAAATACGAAATTTAAGCTAGACTAAAAACTATAAAAAACCTAGATCGGCTGTGTGTGAGAGGTGAGGCTCTATTTATAGCCAGCTAAGGAAGATTCTAGCCCTCTTGCCTTGCTCTCCAATCCTTTTAATCCTGGCCAATCATTTCTTCAATCATTTGAGCATCAATTGTGGCCGTTTGATCAAATTGTGTATATCTGAGGATCGCCAACGTGTCATTCCATTGATGTGACAGTGTGTTAGTTGTGTGAGTGATCCAAGAGCAAATCCCACTTAACTTTGTGCTTTTCTTGCTCTGACGTGTCCTTAGAGTTTGAGTGACCAATGATTTCCTCTTGATTAGACTATTTTGTCCTTGCCATTGTGTTTAGGAGCTCATGAATTGACTAACGCACCCTTTGATTTCCATTTGCCCTTTGTTTTAATTACTAAACCATGGGAGTGAAAGTGGGACGTGGGTAAATAGTAAAACGGGGTTTTCGCGCCTCTTTTGATAGTTTAAAACTGTTATACTTTGAAATATTAGCACATTTGGCCCTTGCGTTCTTTCTCCCATTTTCTAGTTATAAATATCTTTCGAGAATTCCAAGCTTAGCCCTTGTGGTTTGTTATAAAAGAGAAGTGGGCTTTGTTTTGGGCTTTTGTGAAAGTTGAGGGATCAAGGTGAAACATATTGGAGACTTGTCCCTTCTGGGATTGACTTAGCTACCATCTTTGACAGACGTTGATTTTCTTGCTGATTTTGACTGAGGCTTGACTTTTCTGGCTTCGGCTTTGTACTCTTCTGATTCTTTGTTGTACTCTTCTGATTCTCGTGTCCATGCTTGCCCGTTTTTTTGACTGTTTTTATGTGATTTTTGATATATCCGCACCTGCACACACAAACACAATACAGCATATTTTTGGCCATTTGTGGTCGGTTTGGTTTTACTTTGGTTGTTTAGATACAAACGGATATGTGTATTCCTACACCTTTTTTTTTTTAAAAAAATTTCCCTCCCCCCAAAATTCCCCAAACTAAACGATTGTGTGTCCTCACGCAATATCACATGCCTTATAACCAAAAGATATCTCGAAACATCCCAACTAACCTTTGTAAAAGTAGCAAAGAATTTTTTTGAAGAAATAAGAGATCACAAGTTATAAACACCCGATTTCCATTTTTTCAAAAGGATTTTTTTTTCCCTCTTTATAAATTTTCTTATAATTAACTACCTAAAACTACAACTTATTTGTGTGGACATAATGTAATGTTTTTATACCTCATTGGTAATTTTTAGATCATTGAATAAAAACCACAATTACTGTCTAAAAGATAACCTTCATCATCCTATGGTTTCCACTTTCCATGGCTAAGCTTAAGAACAAGATCAGTTAATTACAGTCATGACACTAATACTACTCATAAAAATTAATTGAGTACTTACTTTTCATCCTCCCAAAAAATCCACTTTTGTATCTCAAGATTTTACTTAAGTCATATACCCGTAGGCTCTTTAAGACTTTTGTTTCGATATTTATTAATTCCAAAAATAAAGCGTAATGGTTAAAAACACAATAATTAGCTCCTAGCCCTTTTCAAAAGATCAAATGTCAACAAGATTAAAGTCACATCGAGCAACCAAATTTGGCTTTTTATTAGGACTACAAAGCAAGGCACCATTCAATGTCATATACCCTAGAGGCCTTTAAAGACATGAATGACAATCTTATTTGGCACCATATACCCTTAGCGCTTTAAGGACACCATGTAAGACAAAAATTAAGCAACATTATTATAACCTCGAATCCCTTTAAAGGGCTACAACATCGGCCACATGCCTCCGAAACAAGATGTAGCAAATCATAATTCAGACTTCGGTAAAAAAAAAAAAAAAAACTTTTTCCCCCCCCACCGAACCTATTAAAGGCTGTAACATCGGTTGTGAGCCGCAAAGATGCAGCAAACTAATATTTTTATCACTCTGGATTATTATTGAATTTTACTTAATCCCATATACCCTAAGCTCTTTAAGGAATAAAGCAAAATATTTCTTTTTATGATACATATAATATGCCAAATTAAGTAAACCTGATGTGTAACTCCTCCTAATTACAAAGAACTAAAGAAAACTTCTATTAGCTAATAATTTAACCAAAACACCATAACAAGCTTCTATTTATTAAACATTATATAAAGGTGAAACAAGCTAATGGGAGAAAAAGACCACAATTAAAACTTATGACTTGAACGAAATCAACTATTCTACTTATAATGTCATGACAAATATTAGATAACACTATCATTTCTATCTACGCAATTTAAAATCTCGAATACAGAGATTCGCGAACACTAGCCTATATACATCCAACTCGGCATAATAAATCTACTGAGATTAGCACATAGTTTTTCTTTTACTAATGTTTCAAGTCTAGCAAATTTAAAGTCCACGTGAGACGAAGCACAAACTTATCCCAAAAATCCATTTAATTTGTTTAAGGGAGAAAGCTAGAACTCTACACGTACGATCGGGTCAAAAATTACTTCTTATTCTTACCAACGGAAAACCTACATTTTTGTCTTAACATTTTTTTTATATTATTTTTTAACATATTTAACTAAATAACAAGACTGAAAAATTTAAATTTTTTGCTATTTTTGAGGGAAAACGGGTACGTGAGAACAAAACAATAAGCAAGCAACATCAAATCGATAGATTCCCTTCCCCAAACTAAAACGAAACATTGTCCTCAATGTTTAAAGTCGGGTCTCTACGAAAATCTAAGCCGTTTATGAAGTATGCAAAGATAAACATTAATCGATAAGATGAAAGGATATGGATCTCCCCAAACTAATTTCATACAAAGGATGAGAAGCTCGAGTTTGAACGGGATAAATCAACCGGACACGAGAGGCTTCATTGAATTTGTTGGGAGAATCCTGCAAAAATCACAACAAACAAGCAACAAACATCGAGAAATCGGAGAGAGTACAAGCCTCTCTCAACACAACACATTTGATAAGAAAATAGAAAGAAAAATAGAAAGGATAAGCATGGGTGAACTCCCACGAAGCGGATTGTTTTTTATCACCGAGTTGCAAGCTCGACTCGATCCCCGAATTAATTTGTCCTTAGGGAGAGCAAATAGAAACTTTTATTGAAACTACCACTGGATTATGAAACGTGATGATGCCGAGATCAAAAACAAAATTCTCACTTTTAAAGGAGAAAATCAAAGGAGATTCCTTAGTGTAAGTGAAGAATGGAAGAAAAGTCCAAATGATAAATGCGAAGGAATTGACATCTTCAACATTTAGAGGAAACGTCTTCTGGTTTTGATGGAAATTAAGCACAACATTCTTTAAACATGCATCTGGAGTATCCTTTCCTGGCGGAGTAGAAGAAAGACGTTCTTGAAATCTAAAAGAGTCCCAGAGGAAATGTTCTCTTTTAACTTCTCCTCCAATGTTACAAGATTTTTATCATGAATGGCATGATAAACTAGTATACCTGGTTTGAATACTTTGTCCTCGTTTCCGAGAGAATTCAAGATAACACTAGCCGACAACTCCGCAGTGAAAGGCGAGTCGGAATCTAACAAAGGATGTGGTAAAATACTTGTGGTGGTAGAGTCAAATGACATGGTTAAATCCTTTTTCAAGTCCTTTGGTTTAGAAAAATGATTATTAAAATCAATTGGATTATCAAAAGTGATTCTAATTGTCATGACAATGGTATTGATTGGAACATTACTTGAAATTTCCTCTTCTTCTTTGTCTTTGATTTCTTCAACTTCTTAAGGACGAGAAAGAAGTTTTGGTGTTTTATGTAAGTAAGTTGCCAAGAGACAAATTATCTTTTTCCTAATCGCAATTCGAGTCATCATTTTCCACACAAATCGGACCAACGAGAAAAACATCGACGTCTTCCATGAATAAACCTTCTCTCCGATGAGAGTAGGGGAAGTAGAATTGCTACTTGAAACTTTAAGGGTGGGAGGGAGGGTAAGATTAATTCCTGGTGTAATTAAATCTCTTTCAAGATAAGCTTCAAATTCAATTTCTTCTGGTGAAGTAAGTGTAAAGAAAGAAGAAGACTTAATCTCGGCATCCTTATCGTTCTCTTCAAAGAGAGGATTCACGTTGCTAAATTTGAAATTATCATCGAATTCGAAAAGAGGATTTGAGTAAACTTGAAATGTTTCTTCATGAAAATCCTTTTTAAGAGTCGAATCATCATTACCCGGTGGTAACGAATCAAGAGGAGTGATCAGCTCTGACTATACCTTAAAATATATATAATATAATAAAATATCAAATATATAGTAAGAATAGTCTAAAAGCAG